>JAHZMV010006868.1:0-10150 GCA_027743765.1 Coecobrya sp. COE2
ATAAAAAATGTCCGAATCGTAGAAAAAATGTTTCGTAAGTTTTACGTAGGCGACATAGAGCAGAGGGCCGGCAATTACGCATGCGGAATTCCACCCATGGTACAAGTACAACATAAAGGTAATCACTAATCACATCACTCATATCATGCAGTTACGATTGCGAATTGTGAGTGTGCAGCGCATCCATTGGCAGCGCAATTACTATTCTGACAACGGAACGTACTTTATAATCAATATTTCATATTTTCATTATCTCTTCTACCCATTTGTTAATTAAAATTAACGATGGAATTTACAGCTCATAGATGCGTATTCATTGGCACATGGAACTCCTTGGCCGAACCAAACTGCATTTTAAAATGAAATGCTAACAAATAGCGGTAATTAATTCCAAGTATACAACAGGTTAGAACAACACTAACTGGGGCATATTATGTACACTAAACATATCAAGCACCTATAGTGCGTGCATTCCACCAGCCAAAAACATTTTCATGATTTTTGTTAGAGATGACGTAACAGCGAAAATGAACTTGTTTGTCGGAATAAGTCATCCACCGATCTTGTTGGGTTAACGTTACCAATTGTTCATTCATGTTAATATTTAACAATTTTTAGGGCATATTGTCACTTATTTCTAATATGCCCACCGGTTTTGCTTTCCATCATCCACTGCTAATTTGATGCGAAAATAACAGCGCAGTTGTTGCTATTTATGGGCATTTGTGTCAGCTAATCGAATTGAAAATATATTTACATACGTGACTAGCCTGTTACATGTTGGCGGCTAAACTTTTGTGCTTAAAATAAGCAATTATCGAACTAAATTATCACAAAGTTTAAACAAAACGGGCTGGTACTAATTGCGAATTAATGTTTTAAATCGATCCAATAGGAAGTGATTAACTGTGCCAGTGCCGCATACAATTTTAAATCGTCTCTTCCTGACTAATTGGTAGGCATCATATCATCTTGTTTCTTTTATGTACTTATTGCATTGAGTTTAGTAGCTTTAAATAAAAATGAAATTTTTAGAACGACCTGTAAAACATCACGGTCGATTATTATCACCGGAAATATCGCAATTTGGTATGTGTCATTTGAATGAAATGAAGTGAGTGCTCAAAAATAGATGGCTTTTGTAACTTTTGCCGGTGGAATGCATACATCGAAATTATATTTAATTTCTGTTGAACATAAATGATAATATGAAACCAAATTAAGTCATACCATATATAATGCAATCCAGTAAGAGGCGATATTTTTTTTCTATTTATAGCTACGTCAACTCAAAGTTCACAAAAACATGACACTTTCCAAATATACGTAAAAGCTAAAAATAAAAATAACAAGGTAAAATTAGTTTATTATTAGGTCCTGTTTGTTTAATCTTTAACTGTTTGCCATTCACAGCTCGTGGCTGGTTTAACCTTCTACATCTACTTTATTCTAGCATTGATTACTATGAAAGTATTTAGCTCAAATTTCATGTAAAAAGATTCATGGTGCCCATTAAATATACAGATGAATCTCTTCTAGATTAAAATAGCATAAGTTTCATACATATAGGGTTGTCGTTACACATTTTTATAGAAAATGAAATAACGACATAGAATGTTATTGGCATGAAAATAATGTGGAAATTGAAATAATGACAAAAATAGGACAGGATACACAAATCGAGAACAATAAAAAAGTGCGATAAAAATTAAAACAAACAAGGCACTTCTTTCCTCTTCCTTCTCCTGAACAATAATGATTGAGAATGCTATGAATTTTAATGTTTGTCCCTGCATCGTTATGAATAAAAAACTGTTTAATAAATTTATTACATAGTTTTTGTTTACTGGAGATTAGTGCACTGGCCACTGGATCAGTTACACAACAACATTCCATGTAATGTGCACAACTCAAACTCAAGTGAATTTCAAATGGACAAGGTTGTCAATTTTACTTTAAAAGAGATGAAGTCTCTTATGGCATGATTATTATTTATACAAAGCTATAGTTGAGAAAGCATTATAAAAACTTTTGACTATTTGAAATCTTGTTTGTCAATTAAGTGTAAACGCTAAAAAAATCAATGTATAGGTATGCATAATAAATTATGTTACATAACCATCTAATTTGGTAAACCATATTAGGTCTCGTTTCAACGAGAGTGCAAAGCATCAATTTCCAATCCTCTGATAATAATAGTCGATAAATTATGCTAAAGAAATACAAATCGTTACAGACCGTATCGGATCGGGCTGACAGACGAAAACAACGAACACCTACCTCAATTTACCTCTCAGAGCTCTATAAAGTACAACCAAATTAGCAATTTCACTTATTCATGGTCCAAGTTTTTAAGTATCCCACATGTACCACAGGGAACAAAAAATAAAAGCATGCTTTACTAAATTTACTGCCATATCAAATAACATTTACTCATGATATCTTTCATTAAAATCTACGCACAAACAACATGTATCATGAAGATAAAGTTATTAAAGTCAAAAGTCAGCTAATTAGCTTTTAACCTAAGCGCAGGCGTCTTCAAGACGAATGGCAATTGATACATATTTTCTCCTTCATTTGATCTTTAACAACTTCATGTATTGTAACTCGATATTAGTCGCTCTAGGTTAAAAAAATCTGACAGCAAGTAAACTATAATGTTTGTATCAAATATAAAAAATATGGGCACAAACTTTCAGGATGCATATATTCCATTGGTTTTGTTTGCAAGGGCTGCCGTGCCGTGTGTCATGACCGCCATGCAAATATAGAGTTGATAAAAAATTTAATAACAAAATGAAGTTTCGGGAAGCATTTCATTCACACAAATTATCCACCAGTTTTAACATTAAGCATGTACCTAATATGAATTCTCGCCATGTCAGCCAGACCTTCCACCATTCTGGCAGACCTAAAAAAGTCTCAAGAAGGAGCAATTTCAATTCAGTTTGGAATATTCTACTTGCAAGTGCTATTCCTCTCATATCCGAGGAAGGATTTTTCTCCAAATAATCGTCCCGTTTAATTTATTCTTGTTAATATGCATGCAATTTGATACCAACAAGATGGAACATTCCTTAAAATTCCAATTCTACACACACACGTCGTGTGCTTTTGTATCACAGTGAAATTTTGGATCCTCAAATTGTTTTCCTCGTCCATAAAAAAGAAAACACCAAGACGAGAATGCTCTCCGTCACATCACACATGTGTATATAGAATACATAAACATTTTTATTCATCAATGTAGAAGCGTCTTGAGAGTCTATTCGTAAAAAATAATCATGCATGAATAGTTAAATAAGTTAAAAGTAAATTCAGCTTTGGGCTCAGCGAAAAAGCAATAAACGACAGTCTTTTTTCTTGTTACAAATAACAATATTATTTAGATCACTGCGACCGACTCAAAAAACATGCACCATATAATATAACGATAATAATAATTGTAAATTGTAATGGTTTTCTGAAGATGATGATGGTATGTCATGTATTAATTTTGTAAAACATGCTCGAGTTACACACAAATACTTTACAAAAGCATAAATCTGATATATTGCACCCCATAAAATAGAAGCAAAGGAAGAAGACCTACGTAAGATTGCTTGGTATGAGAAATGGAGAAAACCCAAATGCAAAACTGACAGAAGCTTTAGTCTGTGTTAATCAGTGGTCAGGTCAGGATAGCAGCAGCATCATTCATTATTTTTGTTATCTAGCAAAAGATGTTAGATACATACATACACACATTATATTATTACTTGAATTGAACGCGTGAAATCTGTATCACAAAATATTTATATACAGGCATCCTTTGTCAGTTTATAAGAACCGATATTGTACGTGCTCCATGCGCACACTTCATTCATAAGAATATTATCCAAGTTCACACTTTTTTATACATACAACATATACGTATACAGTAGTAGAAGTAATGATTATAGTGCTCTTCATTTAACCAGCCTATATTTTGTTTTTGGATTCTTTTGTGCTCCAATTGTAGTTTTGAAAACTCCTATTCAATTCAAGGAATGCTTAACTTTGTTCATTGTGAAGACATCGTTGGTACCACCAATAAAACCACCACCACCAGCACCTCCGATCCTAACATTAGCAGCACTAGCCACCATTATCAATTCAAATTCCTTTGTCCTTACTACTTTACACCTGCTCTCATACCAATTGAAAACCCATTGGTTTCCCTGTCATTGCACCTTACCTTACTTCAGTTACTTCTTAAATCCTATTGTGGACTTGTCCTGTATTGTCTCCGTTTTCCGTTTACATGCATATCTGAAATTTCTATGAAACTTTGTCCACCTATCAACCGTGGAAAATACATTAATATATTGCCCCTTGATAAACGTCATACCAATCTGGAAAATTATTCTGGGGGTGAAAATTGATATTGTTCATGCGTAAACGGTAATGCTGTTATATTATTGCCAGTGTTTGTGTGGTGCAACTCGGGGAAAGTAGTCGTGTAAATAAAAATGTAACTGTCAAATTCGCAAAAAAAACTTGACAATCATGAAACTTTTAATTGTTAAGTGTCGGTGTTTCGTGTAACATGAATCCCAAAGCGTGATTGGTGACTGACAGATACACGCTTATCTGGACATAATTGTGATCCCGATTGGTGATCCATTGTATTACTTAAAAGTATTTTTCTGTGTAAGTAAATGAGCGGTTATTGAGGGTTATTTGTTAATCAATGCCTAATTTACTTATACATATATCCATGCATCTATATACAATCACTGCATTGTATACATACTTTTCTATTATCGTCTCGTATCACATAGTTTACAACTAATGAACATGATGATAATATGAAATGCGAACTTGCCGAAAATTGACAGTATATAAACAAATTAATTAGCTGAGGACAAATCTCAGTCGTCGTGAAGTTTTCAGGCTTCCGTCGGTGCAGTGCCGGTGTTCGACATTTCTGGTAAAATTCGTGCTTTTGTGTGGTGATCGCTTTGTGCTGTTCACCCGAAAAACTATCTATCCCTTATGACACCGTTCAGATGGGTACTTCTCTGCATCTTCTTTACTTTATACCTCCTGTTGGGTGGGTCCATTTTTATGTTGATTGAGCAACACCATGAAATTCATCAAAAGGAGGAGCTGCATGTTTTGCGACAGGATATCCAAGGTAAACCAATATCATATCATAATATACCAGAAAGAAGATAGTTTGGAACGGTTATAACCGGTTACCGATTTCTTCTTGTTTCAAGTTTATGCTATATAAGAATCACATAAATACACTGCTCTTCGCTAACTTAACAATAAATAAATAGTTACTCTATTTTTGAATACTTATGGGAATATATTAGATCTCCTAATTACTTTCTCGCTTGTTTCGCTCATTTGTACACTTCATTGACGCAATGTGCGGTATGTGTAGCGGCAGGCTTTATACGAACATCCTCAATGATGTCCCACTAGAAACACGGCGATCATAAACGAACATTTACGAGTGTTGATGACTATTCTGTGTGAAGAAACGTAAAATGTTGCATACATGAATGGAATAATCTGGGGGAAAATGTACCCAAATTTCCAATGAACCTTTACGGAGGTTTACAAATTTTTGTCTGGCCAGTATCATTTCAAATAGGTCGAAAATATGCGGCAGTCAAGTGATTCTCTGCAGGTGGGTTTTCATGTAAATTTTGAAGACGAGCCATGAGTCAAGACTGCTTAAACAAAAAAACTGTTTATTATTACATATTTTTATGAGTTATTTATTCAACCTTATCTTATGTTCATATTTCACATACTTCAGTTAACCAATATGTAATCATTATTATTAAAATGTTGCATTGATTTAGAATTATCTCAGATTCTTGCAGAAACGAGAAAAATATTGGTATTTTCCCTAAAGAATTTTGGTATAAACACTAGTCGTTTGGTTTGCTGACGCTCAACGGGTTTCGAATTTATATGCAAATAAAATGAGATTAATACCTCAACAAGAAAATTGGTGTGCCTGCCATGGCTGTGTGGGAAATCTGATATGGTAATTAATGATTGATGTCCTGACAAAATCGCTATTTCTGTAGTACTTTTTATATGTACTAGTTTGCCCTGGAACCAGCACAAACGGAGAGGTACTTACATAATATTATTTATGAACTCAAAGATAAAGATGTTGGATCATATCATAATTAACAACATCACAAATTCTTAATAATAACATTAATGAATATGCAGCTATGAAAAATGAAAAGAACCTAGATAGGGCGGCACTGAAAGTTGGTCTGCGTAAAAGTTGAAAAAATATGTAAACCCAAATTACCAGTTGTCCGCACTCATTTCTGCAAACCATATTATTTATCATTTTGCACTCAATCTTAAGTGTAGCCGGAGCTATAAAATATTTAGATTTTATTTTTCACATAATAACAATCGTTTGCAAGACATGGAATCTTGCGCATCTGAGATGTGGTAATACTGGAAGAAAACCAGTGTTGCACTATTATCAGTAGCTCATGTAGCACAGTTGTATCACAACTAATAAAAAAGTCCTTGTACGTTCAAAAGTTGTTCTGAAATTTCACATTCACATCGTGCTTATCATAATATCTGAATATCTAAGCAGAAGCAGTGTATGGTTAAATGCAACGGTGATCATTTCATATGAAATATTCATTCTCGTGGGAATTCATGAGCGTCAACTCTGGAATTCTCAATGCAAACCTGGATATTTCTAAATGGCAATCAAAACCAATTTTTTGCTCTGCTTTTCGTGTACGAATATCCCATAAAACAGCTCTTGTAGCATTATACGTTCATATATTGAGTTATCTAATCAGAGTATAGAGCACCTCATCATAATTTTTGCATTTTTTCTAAGGTTTTACACTAACGAGATGGCAAAACTGGCAGTATTAAAGAACAAAAGCAGGAAATCAATAAAAAACCTGGGTAAGGTAAGATGATCTACTTCAGTTAGATGAAATGAAGTTAAGTATCGTGCGCATTTTACTTAATTTAAATTCGTTCCAGTAACGCTCAGCCCAACAGATTTTTTGATCAAATAAGCTGATAATATTTATTGCAATTTCGTAAACAGTGAATGGAGAGCAATATAAAGATCTGAAAAGGTATAATTATGAGTAATTTAAGAAAGCAAACGACTAATTATTGCATAACTGCATGTGCAAATGTATATGAAAGCCAAATATGGAATATGATATCGAATTACCAGTTATGACTTGCTGAAATTTTTCTTTTCCTGCCATTTCGCTTGTCGTCAAAGGTGAAATGTAACAACAGTTAAATTAAGATTTTCAACAATGTCTGAAGTCGGAAGTTTACTGTAAAATAGTTTATTATATGGATATTGTAGTACAGTCATACATGCAGCCTTGATGGATAGTCAAGGTTAAATGAGTAAGTTGATCGCAGGGCATAAACATAATTCTTTATAAACTTTTCGTGTCAATGACAAATCCCATTTTATTTCGTCGACGCTAGGAAAAGGTTAGTTCTTACATAATTAAATGGTTAAGACGAGACGACTATTTTACGACGATGATTCACATTTCACTCTCACACAATGGCTTGTGATAATACTCTGTCTGGTGACTGATAAATGATTACTGCTTTTACATTTTACAATTGAGCAGGTTTCATGATTATACTACTGCTGAACCAACCTGGTGGTCACATTGCTTTGTTTGATTAGGATAAGAACAACCCCATGTTGATTTCAATTTTAGTTGACGGATCATCATAAACTATGTATCAGTCAAACAAGATGAATTTTATTAAAAACTTCAGAAAAATCAGTTTGTTGTTGATAAAGCTGTGGTTAAAATGTAAATTTATGTGGAAAAGCATTTAAACTTGAATTTCTATTGTGATCTACGTCTCTACAACCTGGATAGCTTGTCATCAAAATAGACAAAAATCATCACTTTGTATGTACATTAATAATTATGTTACATAACTTGAATAAAGCACGAGTTGCAAAATGTATCAAATCAGTCACTTCAATTTCCGTGCTGAAATTAAATGTTTGTTACGATTTAAATGCTACCTTCCAACAAGATAATGGTGTATGCCATCAAATACATAATAAACTTGATACGCTTCTTCCTCTCGTGATGCCAGTTTTTATTGAATTCCTGTGTCTCGACTTTTTTAAATGTCATAGATTTAATAGCATAGTGGAGCATAAGTTAATGAATGGTTTGGAAGGGTTGATTCATAGCTATGCATGTAACAATACCCCACTAAATGCTTCCGGAATAGCACCTTTTCTTTATCCACAAAAGGAATTAAATACACCCTCACTTGGTGTGATGCAATAGTATACATAGAGATTACACAACGAGTGGCTCTTTCCACCGCTAAAATCTGGTTGAGTTTGTTAATATCTTAACTTTTTGCCATCTATACCAGATTATACATTGCCATTTTGACCTGTGATGTTGATGATGTCACGTCACTAAGAAAAATATTTTTTAAAGTTTATACCTAGGGTTCATTTATGTAAGAACGTGTAATAAATGATATGAATCTTAACTTTTAATCAAATTTAAAGAAAGTAATACTGTTAATTTATGATAATTTGAATGGAATCTTTTATTTCCCCTTCACGCTTGTGTGTGTATATCCGAAAGCATCATGGAAAATATTTATACAATTTAAGGTTTTGGGCCACTGACAAATTTGATTTAAAGCTCTGTAAAATTCGCAAGAATGATCACAAATCTTGTCCAGTAGCATGAGTCAACTCATATTTAGTTCAATGTAGAGATGGTACATAAACTATTGCCATTATAATAGTGATTCCACGATTCTTCAAGAAATGATAACAAGACGCCTCGTAATGACTTACCGAGATTTATTTGTTTATTTACTTCTTAACTCAGTTTCCAGTTTTTAAGATAATGAAGTTTGACTTGCAACAACAAGACATGCAAATACATTTTGTAACTTTTTTTATGCAGCTTATGTTCGTAATTTCACTTTTTGAACTGCGTATGCAGTAGTAATGTTACGACTAGAAAATCCATTTTCACAAGAAGATAAAATTAGGCATTTGAGAAATTGTCCATACTTTTATTTTTTTAGCTTTGCAGTAGCGGCTTTTTTGTTAATATGACATGATGGATCAGAGTTATGATACTTCTTAGAAGCAAAAATCTAACTTGGACAAAGAATGAGCTCTCTTGCATTCATGTATATATTGCATTGATATCTTTGAAATTCATAGATGGGATACATGAACCAGATCCTGTTTTGTTCGTATTTTACCAGTTATCAAAACCACATTGATTTCCATTGTATATTTTTTCCATTTTACAAAGAATTTTAAAAATTGAAAAATGCCAATAAGTTAAAACTGGTATTGTTGTTACTGACGCGTTATTGGCATTATTCAAATGTTCAACAAGCATGCAAACAGAGCATTTTTCCTGGTTCCCAAAAATTGACGCGGTTCGTTCTTTGAAATATTCCCATGTATGTAAAAATTCTTTATCTAATAAGAGCAAATTACTTTAGAGTAGAAATATTGAGAATCATAATAGACGAAACCACTGTACTGGAAAATTGACTTCAATCATGCATCAAAAATAGTTTTGAGGATTGCGTGATTGAATGAAACATATTTATGATGATGTGAAATCCGACTCACAAAGACCACGGTCTCAACCTTGTTATCTTATCTAATAATTGTCTAATAATCATCGGTGGCACCTTGAAAGTAAAATTATAAAGACAACTGGAAAGGGTTCAAGGGTGAAAATAGAGTTGCTGCATTTAATAAATGTACTTTGAAAAATAAAATTACATATTATTATTCAGTTTAAATAGTAGCTTTAGGTTAGTTTGAAACGAAACAAAACAAACACAACGGCTATGGCCATATGAATTAGTCTTACATCACAACAAGAAATGAATTTAGGCCACACGCCGTGGGAGGGCACATCATTTAGTAGGTTCATGGCTTAACAGAGAAATCATTACCCAGGTTGATAACTAATAATAAATTATATACAAAAATATTTTATTTATGAGCTATTGTAAATGTCAGCAAAGGTGATGACTGATTTACTACTTTCACGTTCTCAATAAGATTGAAATTTCAATGGTTCATGGTTCATTTAACACGATGCATTTCATA
>JAHZMV010006869.1:0-14998 GCA_027743765.1 Coecobrya sp. COE2
GCATTTGCATGATGTCCGTGATTATTTGTGTACAAGGCACAGCATACCCGTCTGTGTATATTTGGTATACCTGTTACATAAAGTCGCTAGCTTGTGGATATAAATGATTGTTTAATCGAAGTGTGCAAATATTGAAGCTAGGTCAGCCAGATGGAACACTCCGCGTGGAAACATTAATGGGACAGATGGAAAGCCTGGATAATTTAGTTGCCGAGTTCAACTAGCTGTTTGGATTTCCAATTAACACATGGATTCTTACGACATCTCTGATAGTTTTGCAGCATGTGTTTATGACATTGAGATGGATTCAGGTTGGATTTTTGATGGGGTCTATTGTGAATTGTTTAACGATTGGATTGTATCCTCTATCAATTTATAGCTTATGTGATTCTGCGGATTCCTTTTTCGTTCAGGTATGCACTCATTTCTTCAAAAATATCTATCCACGAGCTTTGAAATTAATTAGAAAATATTTCAGCAGACAGCCGATAATATGAGCCGTTTTGCGACGAATTTGTTGACAAGTCCGATTATTGATTCTAGCAAATCATTGAAAACAAAGGTAATCATCTAATTAAATTTTAGTGCCAATGACCACAGACAAAACATATATTTGTTAATTTATTGGACAGGTGACAATGCTACATCAAAAACGTCAAGCCAACCCAATCTCGTTAACTCCCAGTCATTTCTTTACATTAAACAGGAGAACACTTACAAAGGTACAACGAAAATATAAAGGGGCTGTAATTTTGATAGCATATTTGAATTTTGATGGCTTAAATTTTAAAACTCTATGACTTTAATTTTCCAGATAACTAGCTTGATTATTACATATCTGGTAGTTTTAATGCAATTTCGGAATCCGGCTGATGATTATCTTGCTAGTGAGGAGGAACTTGCTGAAAGGCAGAGGAAATGTGGTCAAGTTCTTGGTAGTAATATGACAATGATATTTGTGCATTTCAGAAAACAAACGTCACCAGTTAATTAACTTAAAATCTTGTTTATTAAAATCCTTCAAAGAATGGTTATGTAAGAAATATAGAGTCAATTAGTTCTATTTAACTATATTAATGTATTTATTAATGGATCGTAATAGGGTGGACTAATTAGTTGGTGAATAATTACACAGTTCCGTGTTTGCTAATATCTCTTTATCTCGATAGAGGACATAATTAACTTACTATTTTTAAATCATCTAAAGATTAAAATGTTATCACTGCCGTTACTAAATTTCCTGTTACGGTAAGAATAAAACTTAAAGGTGTGTCAGGTAAAATGGTAAAGTAATTGGATATTCTCCATTTTAATGGGAAAATGGCACGTGACCGTTTTTTATTCTCAATATGTCGACCTCTGTACCTATTATGAGCTGAAGTTGACATACTTTGAATTTTGTTCACAATTTCAGACGACATCTTGTTTAATCCGCTGGCAAACTGCAGCACAAGCACAAACCCAATTCCCATAATCAAAGCAAATATCGGGAAATAAATGTAAATTTCTAATGGCAAAATTTTGTAACCTCGGATAGATATATACAAAAGCAAAACAATTTGTGTTTGACCAATACAAATGCACTGAAACAGTATCCAATCCATGTAACCAGAAAATAACTGAAAACAAATTTGCAGCTTTTTAAACTCTCTAATGAAGAATTCAAAATTATGTGAAACAATTGACAAATCGAGCAATATTTTGAAGGAGGACCAATACGCATAAAATGTGGAGACTCCAAACATGTACAGAAATGCTAAAGACCGAAGAATTGCTATCTCAATCATCAACATTGGTATTACTCTTAAGACAACCAAAATCAGGAAATATTTCCAAGACGAAACGCCACCACTCGGAAAATTTAGAAATGAAAATAAAAAATAAAATCCGTCCAAGTTCATTGTAACTACCTGCGCTGCAGTAAATATATCGTTAAAAAGCAAGAGAATCCAGATTTTGACAGATGTCCCGATTGCCCAAAGCGTTTTCTTATTTCGTTTCTCACATTCCATAAATATGTCTGTATTTCGTTCTGTTAAGCGTTTTTGATAAGCCAAAATTGCTCTAAGGCAGCTTGAGATTTCAAGTCGATTTGAAACAAATTGTTTGGCTAGATTATTCGCAAACAGAGCCAGCGTAAGGTACATTGCCCAGATAGTGCCGACTGTTGTACGCAAAGTAGGGTCAACGTTGGAAGCAAGCAAATTAAATTTAATCAGACATATTCCGTGTAATGATCCGGCGCAGATGCTTCCAATAATTATTTGAGTGAAGAAACCCCAACACTTCGATAACGGAATAGAGTCAAGACACAATGTGCCTGGGTTCCATTCCAGTGGATATTTTCCAAACAGTTTAAGGAATAACAAATTGTGGATCATAATAGCCCGCTGAAGCGAGTTTTGCACCAAAGAAGTTTTCTGCTTGTTTGCTTTATTTGGAACAACGGTCGAACTGGTTTGAAGTGTAAATCCAATGTGGCAATTAGTTTAAATGATTAACACATTATGCACCTAAAAATGCAGTGGAAAATTGGTTTGAACTTACCCAAACAATCGTGCCCTATTTTGGTTACTCAAAAATTCCAGGAAATATTTGTAGCATGAGCCAAGTTTCAAAATGAATTCTGTAAGTATGCAAACAATAATTTATTATTACTTTTAAAATCATATTATTGTTCGGAAAATAAAGCGAGTTATACATTAATTACGCATTATTAGTGAGTAACCTTACAACATTCTAACATTCCATAAACGAAACGACGTCAACTTACCACGAAAGTATTTCGTCGCTTTCGCTGGTGTTGTAATTGGAAGTGGGCAGTTGTGGTTTGCCGCGGGCCGCATTTTCTTTAAAGTGTATTTGAATTCAGATCCTTTCTTGGCGGTAATAATTTTTTTAATTTAATAACTAAAACCGTAAATCTATGATTAAACTTGATAGAGCTAAAACCAAAGAAATTAATTTATGAACCCCTTTCTTCAACAGTCCGGGGAATAATGATAAGCTATTAATAACTGATATGTAAATGACAGTCAATTGAACTCTGAACAACTTAACTGCCAACCATTATCAGTTAGAGGTTGCCCCAGTAACTGTTTGCTGAAACATTTATTGAATATCACTGATAGAAAATATGCCCTATATGTTATTCGTTACTATTCATGGTGACATGCGAACTAGCTCATGTTCTAATATTTGCTGTAACTACAACATATTGTATTAAATATTAAAAAAGAGAAGTAGTAAATACTTCATTATGCAAAGCTTATAGTTATAATGAAAACCTTTGGGAGCCAATACCCCAAAATGGAAATATGTTAGAGGTTCCATTTGCATACCATTCTCAATTTGCCCTTGCCTCTGGATATACTGCTTTTTAAGATCAATCTTTTTGCGTTGGTTACATTTTAGATTAAGCTGATGAAATATTTATCATACCTTATTTGAAAGTAATACATGGGTAATTGAAAACATTTTGCCACTTCAACAATTTATAAATTTATTTTATTCCAAGTATAAATGATGTCCACAATATAATCTACTTAGTGAGGGAACCCTAGTTGCAACAGCGTATTTAATTGATTGAAACTCTTCCACAGTGTCGCAGTTTTGGAAACTTGTAAATGCATCAATTAGAATTAACATTACCAGATAAAATAGAAAATAAATCCCGTTTATGTATGAAATGCACTGAAACTGTATCTAATCCATGTAACCATAAAATAATTGCTAAACAATTCGCAGCTTTAAAAAGAAAAAAGTCTTTGTTTCATTTTCTTGCTTGGCAATTAGCCAATGCATCGTTTCACTTGCTTTTTTATCTCGGCCATATTCCTTGGATGGGATGATTTTCCTCTTGAATTTTACGCTATTCTTTGATTTTGGTGATAATTTGAGTACAAGGCACATCATTTCCGTCGGGATACATTTGGCATATTTGCTTTCAACAAAACTTTGAAACTTTGAAAACTTTCAACAAAAAAGTATTCAAAGTTGTGTGAACAAATCAAGTAATACCCTGAACGATGACCAATAAATATTGAATGTGGAAACTCGAAAATTGTACAGAAACGTGATAGTTCGTATTATAGAAATCTCAATCATAAGCATTGGTATCATTCGCAAGGCTTCTAGAACTAGCAAAGAAAAATGAAAATGAATGCGACAGAATGTAAAATAAAACCAGTCTAGGTTCATAACAACCACATTAAACGGGTTGGGGATATCGATAAAAAGCATAACAACCGACATGAAAACAAAAAGCATGACTGATCCTTTGGAAATCAAATTTGGAAAATTTATATACGTTTATCGAATCCCGTCACTGGAAATACAGATCTTTATTTGTAATTGTACTGTTGATCTAGCAATGCTTACATAGGATGCTTAGAAAAATATAATCAGGGATCTTTAGTAATTACAAAGCTTGAATAATATAATATTTGAATATGATTATCATTTGCTTCAGTAACATCTAATTAGAACTAAATGTTTAAACATTCGTATCATTTGCGTGACTTAAGCTGACATATCATTATTTTTAATTTCCTGACAAAATGTTAACGTTGAAATGCATGGCATATTATTAAACATTGATTTGTTTGGTTACAAGCATTCTTGCCACGCCTTTTAATTTTCAACTGATAAGCGAAACAACAAAGGATCACAATAGATTTCCTCCCTTTCACTGTTCCTTATTTATCAGTTGGATTATATTCTGTTGTATGTACGTAATACGTTATACATACGTTATCATATTATTTACGCTACTCATGAAACGTCTACATTATATGTATTATGTCTTGATCGCTTACGTCATAAAACCGTCATATCGTTTACAAAAAGACAGCCATTTCGACTTAAACATAACCGCTGTCCTCTAATTATGCTGCCGTTTAGTTAGTAACAATAAATCAACAAGCCTGCTTAAACAAAACATTTGAAACACAAGTGGCGTCGTTTTCTCAATAAAGTTGACTGCACCAAATCGAACCTTTTGCGTTGGACAGGATCCCAAAAACGACTCCAAATATTTTCTTTGTCTCGAATCGCTTCTTTTATGCTCCTTCCCCAGCCTCTTCAGAAATCGTAAAGCCTTTTCAGATTCATCATGAATGTCCGCAGCAAATCCATACATTACTAAGCATACTACAGTGGCTTCAATTACGACTGCTAAAAAGAAGCCATACAGAAAAGGCGATATTTCTACTGACGCCATTGATGAAGATGATTTGGTGATTAGCAGATAAGCTGAAATTATTTGTGAGCTGCCACTCACTAGTAGGAACCAAATAACGATAGTTCTTGTTGCAGTATTAAATCTTTCAACGGTTATCTGAAACGACCGATACGTAACTACTTCCTTCCCTAATTCATTCATCCAACCATCCCCAGCTTTGTTGCATATTGCAATCTCTAGTTTGCTGAAAATAAATTTATAGGTTATGTCAATCTAATATTTTTTGATTGTTCAATTTTGTTAATTGGAATTACCTTCGAAGTATCCTCTGGATAAAACAAAGTGAAACTGAACCTGTAAATACTTCGGCCAATACAGAATATCCTTGTGATGCGCTCATATCCCATATAATACAGTTTCCCAAGAAGGTGGCTGCAGACAATAAAATTGGGGAAAAGTATTTTAGCAAATTTTCTTTACAGTCACCCAGAAGATAACCAAAGAGCCACATAGCATTCATGGGTATTGACGGTTTTAATGCAGTAGCAAGTGGTATAAATGTAGCAAAAACGTATTTGCTACTGAGGTAACCCGATTTAATGATGAAATAGGAGAATTTGAACTTTGTTGATTTGGCTATTGCAAGCAAACCTGTTGAATGTAATATTATTGCATCATAAAAATGATTTTATGTATACCAATATCTGGGAATAGTTTAAAAAGTAGATATTAACCTTTATTGCAAATTCGTTCGAGTTGTAGTGCCGCATTCAGAAATTCAGTAAGTTCTGAAGGATGTAATCCACGTACCCGAAATCGTTCTCCACATACCAAAAACATCAGAATCGCCATGGAGCACATACTCCTTTCAACTAATATGTTACCATTTGTACCGGGCAATGATTTTGCTTTGATAATCCGTAACAAAAATGAAGCTGCAATTGTCATTAATATTGAGTATCGGACAAGGTAACCTCTTGTGGCAAATTTTTGTTGAACGACCTGGAAGTATCCTTGGTCATTATGGTACTGGTATAAGTGACCAGCGATGATGGGATGCCAGTTGTAGGCTTCAAGTAAATACTTCAGAAACTTGTTTGATATAATCATGTTTTCGAGTTTGTTATTTGAGTGTTGTTTTCTAAATTCCGCACATTGAGTAAATTTCCATGTAGTTGCGTAGTGCTGTGTCAAGCTTTGTCGACAGGCATGATCTAAAGTTAAAGTTCGACTACACAGAATATGTCAAATATTGGAATACATTGCGCTTTAGATTTTTATAGTAAATATTTATTCGACTTATTTAATTAGTTAAACTAAAATATATATTGATAGAGCGATAGACAGCATTTCCACCTTTATTATGTTATAGGTTAGCCTGTTTATATTTATTTTGGACTAGTAAAGAACAACTAAAATTAAGTTGATATTAAATTAGTTTAGTTATTACAACGGTGGCCCGTCGATAGTTAGTTTGATAGTAGCCCGCCCCCTAGTTTGGTGGTCGATATTGATTATAAAACTTGAAAACCTTTTAAATGTGACAGTAAAACTTCAAACCAGATTTTCCTAAATTTGAATAGGCTACATGGAACGGACTCAGGAATATCATAATTTGGTTTGAATTAGGTGATTGGATGGTAGAAATATTCGGGTGTTACGTGAGCAGAGAAATGATAATAATTTAAAAAACGTTTAGAATCTTGACGGCAGATTAAGTCGGATGGTGACTTATGATTTGAATTTTCTTATAAAATATAATGTGCTTAATAGTGCCGCCTATGAGTTGGGTGCAAGGAATAAAAAATGAGAACATAAACTAAAGAAAATATTCTTGCTCTTAACTCTTAAAAAGTGTCACTTTGCTTTATTCTAATTGTAAGTAAAACTACGGAGTTTGGCTAACGACCGACTACTCTGTGGAATAAACTGAGAAGAAATAAGTTAAAGTAGAAACGAGACAAATATTTATAACCTCGAATAATTAAAATTCATGGATAAAATGTAATCCCCCATGTCAGAAAAAACGAACACTGTGACGACACAGAAAATACTCTGCACACTCAAACGTGACAAACACGACAAACAAAAAAAGAAAACAATTTCAGTGATTTATGAGATGAGCCACTTTCGTCTCATTAGCATAAATACAATAAAGAACAAGTTAGTGGAAAATTACAGATAGGTAAGATTGAGGTAGCTACTTTACAAAGATTCTAGGTACTGGCCTTTTGGCTGAACATGCTTGGTGTTGTCATTATACGTTCCAGTTTTTATTCGTTTTTCATGAAATCCTGCACATATGTACAGTTTTGTCCTTGCAAATAGTATGGCAAGTTTAAACACATTCGGATACGCCACTCATAAATTCCACTTTGTATGAAATAACTGCAAAACCATGCACCAAATATTTGTATTGTCACATAAAATCTAGCAGTTTTTCTAATATTTGCTGTTAGTACAACTTTATGGTATGAAATACTAAAAATAAAATTATTAAATTCTTCATTGTATTTCACGTCCAAATGTAAGACAAGTGAAGCTAATACTCATTTAGCTCGTTACAGATTGAATCTTTTGTAGTCTAATATATTAAGCACTAATTGTAAATAGCCCCAGCTTCATCTAAAAAGGAGCCAATACATAGATCGGAGCGGAAAAATCTTATAGGATTAAATGTCTACAAAAAATGGTTCCGTGAAGATAATCTGCCTAGAACAGAATTGATTTTAATTTTACCAAACGACTTGATTTTATTTGCAAGCGGTTATAACGGTATAAACATTACTGTTTAAATAAGTTAATACATATTTAATCATATGCCAAGTAAGAATTATGTGAAGTGAATTACTAAACTATTAATATTTAATAACAATATTAATAAAAAGCATATACAATCTACTGCAAATATAACAAGAACATACTATATTGATTTTGTAATGATTAAACCTTAACGTTATGGCAAGCTTTGATTTCCATTTATTTAATGCAGGTTCTAAATCATTATAATATTTAACACATGATTGACAATAGTTAACTTCAAAATGTTACAAGTAAATTAACCAATATATCTACCCCTCGGTGGCTCCAATCAACAAATGTAGTCCGGTTAACATTAAAAAAGGAACTACCAACTCTTAACGCTATCGGTTGAAAAGACTTTGCTGTCTTGTAAACTACACTAGTTCTGGGTGCCAGCCTCAAAATATTGCCTCGGAATCTTTTCCATTGCACCTCTAAGCTATCAAGAAATATGCATTCACCAAAGTAAAAGATTGGTGCAGAAAACGCAATGCCGACTAGAAACACAAGAAATGATAAGCCAAACGCTGTCCCGTCAAAAAATAAATGTTGATATTTTATAATAGAAAATATTGAAATCACAGTAATAGCTAATACTCCAATTGAGTGCACCGCAATTCTTGTGTTTGCAAGTATGCAATTTGGTATAGAAATGTGGCATTGAAGGCTGCGATATATCCAGATAATCTGATCTTCTGATAAAATTGGCAGCATTGCTGTCCGACACATGTAAAACGATCTATCATCCTGTTTTGTATAAATCAAACCTTTTGGTTGGGAAACCTCTAACCAAAAGTGCGATAGACAGATGGAAACCATTACCAGAAATATAATAACTATTCCTGTTGTAGCAAAGCAAAGCACGGCAAAAAATTCCGCAAAGATAACCAGTCCTGTTACAAAATTAAAACCAATATTTTCCTCAAGAATATCAATAAACATATTATGGACAGGATCAGCTGGGTGAAAAAAGGAAATCACAAAGACTGAAGGAGTGATCACAGACATTAAACAAGCTGCCATGAGGAACAATTCAAAGTTTCCCGCGTCAGTGTCCGGGATGTTGATTCGCCTGGGAAAGAAATGTTCCTTGAAGAGTTTGTCCAATTCCAGTGCCTTGTTGAATGTTTGAACGATTTCCGCTTTGAATTGCATTTGAACTGCAGCCGCCATGTAAACTGAAGCAATAATTATAATAAAGATTAGCGCTGAAAGGAGAACCACCGTGGTGTTGTTAGATTGACGAATGTTTGGTATGCCAGTGTCAGGAATGGTCTCTTCATTTACTTTAGAGTAAATGTAGAGTGACAGGATGACGGGTAATAAGTATCCACACATTTCAATTAAAGCCCAGTTCAAAGAGAAATAGCCTGAAAGCACTTCAAATCGTCAAGTGACTTTATTATAGCAGAGGCAGCCAGAAAGTGTGGACTTGACAAATGAGCCGAGTCGCAAAGTTATAATTCGATGCATCCGACTTGTAAGGACTAACATTATGAATAATATTGAACCAACGAGATTTATCTGAACACTAATTATTTTGTCGTGATTATGTTGTGAGTAAGTAAGTTAGGTGATTTCTTGTATCCTATTTGTGGAGAATTAGAGGTTGTGGTTTGTAGCAAGTCAAATCTGGTACTGGTCAATACCAGCAAAAAATATTTTTATGCTTGTGACTGCAGCTTCGGCGTAGGACGTTTCAGTTGAAAAACACTTGAAAGTCAAATTTAACGGGACAGAATGCTGGAAAAGTAAGGGGAAACGAACTGAATAAGTAAAACCTTGGAATTATTTTTGCGCAGCTCTGAATAAAATGAAGTGGAAATCCTATACTGAATTATTGTTGGCTTCTACATTTATACATTATACATATGTACAATATCATATATGCGCATTTGTTACTTACCCAACCCACGCAAAAATGGTAGAAGGATTTTAGTAAAATATTTAAAAAAAATAAATATTCCTCGAAGTGAATTCAATGTATTAAAATCAAAAATATTTAAGGATTTTAAACCCAATATAAAGTTTCGACGTGAGCTGCCAAGTATAGCATTACTTTTATTTTAGTGGACAAGCCCATTTTTACATTTTCGACTAAAGTTATTCCAGATATGAATCATTATTTTTAAATTACTCATGTGCAAATGTGACGTTGGTTCGTGTAATTGCATCTAAAATGAGAACTATAAAAGCTATATTACACATTAGTAGAAACACCATTTTAATGTTTCAAGGAACTCAAAAATTGCATCCAAAGACTAAACTTATAAGTGCATAAAATCGCATGGCATCGACATGTTAATTACTATTTCAAGCAATATGTATAAAGTGAGATATTGTTCTCAGCAAAAACTTACAAATAATCGCTTGAGTAGAATTGATTAAACTAATATTATTATCACTTTTTTCGAATTTAAGAATAAAACTTGATTTCAATTCTGCAATATAACAGTAATTGTCTTTCAAGCTTTTAGGCTTAATCAAATCAATAGTCATGCCAATTAATAACCTCTCATATGATATTAGTTCATTCCAGCGCCATAATTGCTTTCTGTATATACCCAATTTATTACAAACCAGCTTGTATGAAACAAAGCGTAATCTTAAAATGTGACGACGTATGCATGTAGATTATATTTTGTGAACGTAAATGTAATCACAACATTTTTTAATCATCAACGTAAAGGTAAACTGTAATGGTTTATAATGAAATTTGCTTCCTTAAAAATGTTAAACCAACGATTTTTATATACTAATAT
The DNA here is from genome assembly GCA_027743765.1 of Coecobrya sp. COE2. NCBI lineage: Eukaryota > Metazoa > Arthropoda > Collembola > Entomobryomorpha > Entomobryidae > Coecobrya > Coecobrya sp. COE2. Next base: position 10,747 of record JAHZMV010006869.1, read on the forward strand.
TTAAACATTAAAATGTAATCACCGCGGTTACTAAATTTCCAGTCACAGAAAGAATGAAGTTTAAGGGCGTGTCAGGTAGAATTGTAAAATAATTAGAAATCTTCCATTTGAATGGATATATTGCGCGGGCACATTTTTCTTTTTCAATTTGTCGCCATCTATACCTGTTATGAATTGGAGTGGACATCATCCTGCTTTTTCTAACAATTTCTGCTGACATTTTGTTTAATCTACTTGCAAACTGCAACACAACCAGAAGGACGGTTCCCATAAACACAGCAAATATCGGAAACACAATGTAGAACTCAAATGATAAAATTTTGTAACCTCGGATAGAAATATACAGAAACAAAACCATTTGTGTTTGTACGATAAATATAGTTTGTAATAATAACGAATTCATGAAACAAGAAGATATCTGAAAACAAATTTGCAACTTTCTAAACTCTCCAACAAAGTATTTGAAATTGTGTGAAAAAATTGATAAATCTAGCAATATCTTTATGGAAGACCAATAAACATAAAATGTAGAAACTCCAAACATATACAGAAATGCAGAAGCTCGTATAATGGAAATATCAATCATTAACATTGGTATCATTCTTAAGGCCACTAGAACAAGCAAATACTCCCATGAAGAATCGCCAGCACTAGGAAACTTTATGATTGAAAATATAAAATAAAATCCGTCCATGTTCATAATAACACAGTTGGCCGTGTTGAAGATATCGGTAAACAGCAAGAGAACCCAGAATTTCACAGATTGTCCAATCATCCAAAGAGTTCGACTATTTCTGGTCTCAGATTTTATAACAACATCCCAATTTCTTTCCATTAAACCTTTTTGATAAGCTAGAAGAGCACTTGAGATTTGAAGTCTTTTTGAAATACATTCTTTGGCTAGATTGATTGCGATCACAGACAGGGTGACGTACATTGCCCATAAGGTGGCAATATTGGTACGTAAAGATGGGTTAACATCAGACATAAGTGAATTGAAATTAAGAAGGCATACGAGATGCCATAATCCTGTGAATACGCTTCCAAGAATTATCTGAGTGTAGAAGCCCCAACACTGTGATAACGGAACGATGTCAAGTTCCAAAGTTTTTGGGTTCCATTCCAGTGGATACTTGCCAAACAATTTAAGAAATAACCAGTTGTGGATTATAATTGCCTGTTTAAGGGATTTTTGCAGGGAAGGAATTTTCTTCTCCTTTTGTAGTTTTGGGCGAGTGGTTGTGCTGTGTTAAAAACGAATAACAAATATTTGTTACAATTTAAATTAAGTGATTAAAGATTTGTTGTTGAAAGAAACCAAACTGAATATATTGAAAAATGTGCTCTCATCTTTGTTATACCAATATGTAATAAGCAGTTCACACCATCGAGCAAGTTTCAAGATCCATTCTGTAAATATTCAATATTCCAAGTAATGGCCATGTTTTTATAAACAGATCATAATTAACTAAATAAAAATGACTAGTATTTCAAGCATAAAACTTATGTATTATTTTATATATTTCATACATTAAGTTTACTTACCATTGTGATATTTAGCTAGTTTTTTGTTTGTTGCAATTGTAAATGAGCACTTATAGGATTCTATACGCCACATTTTCTTTACAGAATACTAGCGGTTTTACTAATTTTATAAGGTTTGGTTTTATTCAGATTTATTCTTCCTGTGTTCACAATCGTGCTGAGTTGACTGACGAAGTTTATGGCTTGGAACATTCTCGAAAGAAATCCATACACGGGTATTCAATTTAGTCGTTGTTGACGTCGCCCTTTAAAGACGGAAACCCCACCTAGCAAAAATCATCTTGTGTTTTTCTCAACGCCACTTAAATTCAACTGACAATTGATAAAATATTTATAGCAACATTAAACCTGCTGAATGAATATCTACCCACAACTCATATGGATATACAACCTAAATCTATGCTACATTTATTAGAGCAATTAGCCTATGAAATTAGCTTACCCGAAAAATTTCTTCGTCAGTTTGATTGGAACCAACAATCATTTCGTTTGAGTGCAATTAAAACCACAAATCTTGTTTGCGTCGAATTCTTTTCAATTCAAGTGGAATTTAAACAAAATGTTAGAAAATAATAATATCCTATCAAAAACAAATATATGTAAACGGCAACAAATAAAAAAAAAACAAATCAAACATAAGAAATTAAAAACGTCGTTATAGTTCACGTAAAATGCAATTGAAAAAAGCCTGTCAGGTTGAATATTCGGTAAACTAATTAGTGAGTGGGTGGTAACAATCCTAGTTTCAACGGAGAAATTAATTGATTGTGACTCATTCCCAAATGCTAGTCGGCTTATATGTTAACAATAACAAATCTATTTCATTAGATTACCGTAATGAAATTAAGGAGGAACAAGTAGTTCTGATTCCTGCCTCCCGCCAGCCATGTAGTTGTCATATTGTTCACGTGATTTGAATAAAGTAATGTATTCCAATAAGACAATTATCATCCGTATTTATTATACTATTTCGGAACAAACTGCATGCTCCTCTTTGCAGCTTACCTTAGCATATATTATCCATAAAAGATTGTCATGCAAAATTGCGTTTGGTGTAGATAATGAAAATGATTCTTGCGTCACAATTATAAAACAAACAAGCAGAACTGAAAATAAAACCGAGATGATGGCCAAGAGAATATGACAGGCCGCGAGTTAATGACATGCCTTTATGACTTTGAGATAGACGAAGATTGGATTTTGGGTTGGAGCTATTATGAATTGCGTAACCATTGGGATGTATCCTCTGTCACGTTATAGTTTATATGCTTCAGCGGATGCATTTTTAGTTCAGGTATATATATGAAAACTTTCTTCAAACGCGATATTTAATTAGAATGAGGACTAAAATCATTTCAATATTTTCTACAGACTGCAGATAATGTGGATAACTTTTTTAACATGTCATGACTACACGTAATTATTACACATCCTCCTAGTCTCAGCGTTGACAAATATTGAGTGAATACCACTACAAAGTTCAATAACTTAAAATGGTAACATGTCATTTTCATCTCTGGACATTTAAACATATATGCAGAAACAAATATAAAAATATATCATAGTTCGTCGTAATACTAAAACAAAAAAGACTCAGCGAACAAAGTGAGTCATAAGATGGCATCATCATACAATAATAATATACGGAAGCAAGATCAGAGATCATGCTAATCTCCCTTTTTACAGAATAGTGAGTTCAAATTCTCACATACATACGATGGCGAGTCAGATAAAGATAACGAGTTTGATAATTACCTATCTGGTTGTTTTAATGTAGTTTCGTAATCCAGCAGGTAATCGTACAGTTAGTGAGAAAGAAATTGCAGAAAGATAGAGGAAATGTAGTCATCTACTTGGCAGCAATATTACAATAATATTTCTACATTTCAAACACGAATCACTGTCTTAATTAGAAAATATTGTTGGATTTATAATAATTTTCACTAAGAAATGGCTGTAGGATAAATTTATATAAAAATGGTGTTCGTTTTAATTTTACTGATTAATTGTGCTTTATTTGCAAGTAGTTATAAAAGTTATTTATATGCAATATTTAAGTAAATTTACATACAATCTTTTATGGATGTAAATAATAACGGATAAAATGTTATCACGGCCGTTACTAAATTTCCTGTCACGCTAAGAATAAAATTTAAGGGCGCTTCAGGTACAATTGTGAAATAATTAGAAATTCTCCACTTGAATGGGTGTACGGCTCGGGCCCTTTTCTCTTTTTCAACTTGTCTAAATCTATACCTGTTATGTGCTGGAGTGGACATCATCCTGATTTTTCTAACAATCTCTGCTGACATTTGGTTTAATCCTCTGCCAAATTGGAGTACAAGCACAAACCCAACTCCCATAACCATAGTAAATATAGGGAAATATATGTATAATTCAAATGGCAAGATTTTATAGCAGCGGATAGATCCATACAGAAACAAAACCATTTGGGTTTGCCCAACAAAAATTAATTGAAACAGTAACCAATTCGTGTAACCAGAAAACAATTGAAAACTAACATGCAACTTTCTGAACTCTCGAAAAAAGTATTCGAAATTGTGTGAAAAAATTGACAAATCTAGCAAAATCCTAAGCGAGGACCAATACAAATAAAATGTGGAAACACCAAAAATATACAGAAATGCCAAAGCTCGAAGAATATTTATACATGAAAATAAAAATAAAATCCGTCCATGTTCAGGCT
>JAHZMV010006870.1:0-23134 GCA_027743765.1 Coecobrya sp. COE2
AGCAGCAGCAGGGAAACAATAACAAAGGAGCTCATGAAACAGGTGATTTTAAACAGAATCCTCAGCCAGCTAGCTACGTACGGGCTTTGCTTATTGAATTGATGGCAATGGCACTGACTTACTGACTTCAACTTGACTCTTTGCTATTTATTTACATGGTTGTTATAAAGCCATCAGAGAGCCGAATGTTGCGCTGTAGCACAAAATAAAGATTTACCGGTACATGTCTATTATGTAAACGCACGTAAAACATGCTCTCTTCTTTGTCCTATTATGTTCGCTCAGTGTATTCACTGTTGAATGAGTAATCCCAGTCAACCAACACCCGACAACAATGACGCATTTTGTGGCAGGGCTGTGAGCACTAATAATCGATTTGGTTCGACGGTACATGTATTGCATGCATGAATTTTGTTTGACGCTTTGTCGACCAACATCGTCAACTCTTTTTACCCCAAATATTACCAGAAATATGTATTTTAAATGTTGACTACTGACATTCGCATGTATGCAATGGATGGAATCATGCTGAGTCGTGATTACTGGAAATATCCATATTCATTGAGAATAATCTAAAAGTTTAAGTATTTTCTCCGTGTCCATTCTTCCCTTTAGTTGTCAAACGGACAGAAAAAATCCTTGGAAAAAAATATTTTAACAGAAAATTGTATCTTCTCATGACTTGTCGGATGAAATTTATTTTCTTATTATTTCCAATGACATCAACTTGTTATGTAAGAGTCCAAAAGGGATAAATGTTTCATTTCTTTTCTCCGTAAAATATACATAAATGTCTCTTATCTTTTTTGTATAAGTAGTAAATGAAGTAAGTAAATGCTACCTATGTAAATAAAAAACTGATAATATCATCTCAAGTTCTCTTTAAGACACGGTTAGCTCAACCAAATAAAAGTCTGCCTACAATATACACTAAAATAAAAACACAAAGTTGTTCCCTATCATCTCATCGGTTCCACATCGACTCATCATCGTCCATCCTACTACTCCTACAAGAGCAAGTTTTAAGCATCGTCATCATGACATCTACCACCTTCTTTACCCGTCCATCCTAGAGCATTCGTCAATCTTAGTAATGGATGTTGAATGCATTTCATTGCCCTTACCACAGCAACTATTATTACCACGGCTACTGCATAATATTATATTTACGTATATATATTTTTTTTCAATTTTACATGGTAGTAAACCGTAGCACTGGCTATTGCGGTTTACTAAAAGTTTAGTGGTCATGTCTGTGGCTGTTTTTTTTTAGATTCTGAGGATGGACGCTGCGCTGCTGCTGTGATGATTCAACAGTTGATTCAATCAAGGGGAGAGATAGAGGGTTCTAAATAAAGTCTGTTGTAGCAGCAGTGATTATACCATCTCTATAGAGAATAACGCATCATCATATAACCATCCCAGTAGTAGTGATCATCGTCATTATTGTTGTTGTTGGTAGTCATCATTTCTATCATTACTGACAGTAGGAGAGCATCTCATAGCCAACCCCTTTAAATACCCTTGGTCATAGTACAATAGAGATTATTCCAGTGAGTGCAGTGCGTGAGTTCAGTAGCAGCAGCAGAATAAAAAAATATATTATTCCCTTTTTGGTTTGATTTTGTGGTAAATATCTACATATTTTTTTGTATATTTATGACATCAATTAATTATCATAACGGATTAAGTGCAACAAGTGTATATGCAGATAAGCCATTACTTTTAGATATAGATTTGTACATGATTTGGGGTAAACAGCAAATTTTTGAAAATTCCTTGAAGAAAGGCAAGGGAAAAGGTTTTTCTTGGAAAATGGAAAAAACTGAGATTTTTATTTTTACTGGCTAATCCCCATTTTATACCTTTTTCTTCGTAAATTGCTTTCTCGCAAAAATTCCCAGTTTCAAAATAGACCTTTTTCTTGAAATCGATTAGCAGATGGGAAACCCCCAAAAAGAGGTGGATGAGTACATAGGTTTTCTTGCTTTGAAAAATAACAAAAAAATCGTGCCTCAATATATTTGTACGGCCATTTACTTGACAGGTCCCAATAAAATGTACATAATAAGTAAAAATAACAATAAAATGAATGTGTAAGATATGAGATAGATCTAGCCAGAGCATTATGCCTGCATGCAATGCAACGGTGTCATGTTTTAAGCAAGTAAATGCCCTCACACAACAAAGCACAATGCAATGTGCACTTTTTGTTGACGTGAAAAAGGCCATCTTGTATGCAAGCACAATGTCGTATTGTACTCAACAATTCCACTTGTTCCCTTCTTACGAAAAGAGTCAACCTTGATTTACATTTGCATACTCACTACAATCCACTCAGTTCTTCAGAAAGACCCGACTCGACAACACCATCACTGTACCTCTTTGTTCCATTATCTGATTTTGGTGTCATTTTCCCCAATTTTACTTTTAGCGTCATCCCTGTCGCCTGGATAATAGCAAGTGGTTTATAAAAAGCAGTGATCGTTTTCAAAGTGAAAAAATGGGTGCCCACAAAATGTTCGTTGCGTCGATTGTTATTTTGGCAAGCGTTGGCTGGGCCACTGCTCACACTATGGGTCTCGGCTCCTGTCCCAAAGTGGAACCTTTGAAGGACTTTAACATGGACAAAGTAAGTTGACCGATTTTTCAATTTGTATTTTCATTTTGTATGATGTCATCTTATTTTCCAAAAGGTTTTGTAAGCCAATGCATATTAAAAAATGTCTGCATAGGTATATGTTTTAGGCCTGTTGTTCATATTACTTTTTTTTTTAAATTTTTACTCGTGTCAGTTGATAAAAACTGTAACAGTAACAGCAATATATGCAAACTGATGCCGTTTTAACTACTTCCCTTTTCCCACACATAAGAGTACTTATTAAGGACTCGGGTATTTGAGATAAATATGTTAAAGGGTTACATAGCATGTACCTATGCATACCTAGAAATGGTAACGTCACATTATTTATTAAATTGGCTAAACTACTGCGTTGTCCACTTTCCTTCTTGAATGTGAATTCAATGGCTCATAATAATGTCAAAGTGAAGTCATAAATGGCACATTCAAAATGTAGTGTAAAAATGTATCAAAGCAGGCACATTAAATAATGCTAACGTTCAATGACGTGAACAATACAAAAATATTTCTATATCTAAACATAAAACACAAATAGACCCCCATAGAGCAATTTCCTTTATAATAAAAGCTTATTTCAATATTCTAAAACATTTAATTTTAAAATCCATTTGACAGCTTAAATGCAAAAGATAATAGATCACGAATGTCACCAACCGACACAGAGAATGCATTTATGTAAAAACCCATGTAGTTCGTAATACGTACTTTTTAATAAAGAGCGTGACATTGTTGAACGGTTTTTTTGCAATTGGAACTTATATAATTTCTACTTCTAGTCCTACGAAAATTCTCCGTTAATAATGCGATTATGTCAATCACTATAATTTACAGTTCATGGGTGATTGGTACGTGATCCAAAAGTTTGCAACATCCAGTTCCTGCATGAAATACAATTTCACTCAAGGAACTGACGGTAAAATGCGCCTTGTCCAGACTCGTCAACATTTTATCCTGGACACGATCGGTGTGGATCATACCTACACGTAAGAATTCACTTATGACGTATGATGACGATATATATGATACATAACTAGATAGTAATAATTAACATAATATTTTGCAGCTGCTTTTTAAATTCTCTTTATAAACTTCAAGTTAATTAATTATTCATTTATAATCTTCTCTATTAATACGATTTGGACTTTTCTCTATATCCATTCTATAATCCTTTATCGTAAAAGGTTTTTAGTAACCTTGACCGCTACCAAACAAAATGACTATCTCACCATCCCTCTTCTGTTTACGATCCACTTTACATTTCACAGAGCGATTTTTAACTATATTCTCGCATGCATATTTTTATGATGCGTTGTACGATGACCAAAAGCTAATCATCATCATGACATGACGCTATTGCAATACATTTACTGCTTATTATGCTGCTTTTTTTAATATTATGCTTTCTAAGTGCATGCATACATTAACGAAGACGCTTAAACCCTAAGATCCCATCTTCTCTTTGCAGATACACTGGGGTTTTGTCTGTTCCTGACACCGACAAGGCATCTCGGATGCGAGTAAAATTCCCACTGAGTGAGTAACATAAAAAATTATAAGCAATTTCTTTGTTGGCGTTGTTCGTTTTTTTTAAAAACCGTGTATTTATTTGTACACATATACGTGCGTGCTTATTTTAAGTATTCATGATCATGATATGAACCACCGAGCTATATATTTTTTAGAACTAATTCGTAATCCTAAACGGCTACAACTATAAAAACCATGTTCATAAATTATAATCAGTCGTGCATTCAAAATTAGATGCACAATCAGTGAAAAAAATGAACGCACTGAAGATCTTCCTCGCTCAAGATTTATTGTTAGAAGCAGAGAGAAGAGAGAGAAAAGACACGGCTTTGTCATAGGTTTGGGTCTTGCTGGTTGGCATAATATGTAAATGGAACAAGACCACAAACCTTTGGCTTTCGTTTCCTTCCTTACAATCAGTACAATCACACGCATCATCATCACGAAAAACCAATTTTACATGGTGAAGTCGTAGTTTTCGTAGTATAAGGATTCACACCTCTTGTTTAAGATATTAGAACATCTTTCTAATCTCTGCATCGTAATAATAATAATGTGTGTAGTACTTCACCCATTTACGTTCCCTTTTACGTACTTCTTCCTGTCAGTGGTCAAATATACGCTTAGAATGTTTTGTAGCTCACATCTCAAAGTTTAAATGCCTTTGATGTTGTTACACCCGTCATCTTGTTTACGGTGATGATGCCTGTTGATCCTATCTTTTAGTAGTAACCTGTGAGCCATTACTGTAGTTGTGTCTGCTACAAGTACCGTTACCAAAATTATCTCGCCTCCTTCCTCTATTTATCTACCGCTGCTCATCTTCTTTTCTAGGTTACTTTTGGGTTTGGAAAGGAAGTATTTTGTTTGCTGTCGTCATGAACCAAATGCATGGCTCGTAAGAGTATTGTCTTGCTAAGAAAGTATCATGTACACTTTAACTCATATGCATATAATCGAATATCTTTGCATTGTTGTAACTAGGGTTATTTCCTGGAATATCCAGGAGGTATTGTGATGAAATGGAATTTTGAGCAGGTTACATTTATGCATTGTTGATTTTTCACTTCACGTATCGTTTTCATTTCTCTGATTTTCCTCTGTAGTAGTAAAGATTATAGTTTGAGAAAAAAATTGAGAATATGGGTTACTTGGTGCAAGGATCAGATAGTAATTGAGGAGAGTTTAGAGTTCATGAGGGAAGGGTGATATACTTCACTTCCTTGACCGTGCTTGTTTGACTTTTACCAGCATAAAGAAAGGGAAAAATCAGATTTTTGGAACGATATAGTTTTGTTTCATTGTATAGCAAAGCAATAATAGCGAAATGAGAAAAACTTTTCCTTCTGTCATTGGACAATAATACATGCATACATGTGAGTGCAGTACACATTTTTAAATATTTGACAGTTTAAAATGTAAACATCAGTTAAAATATATGCTACATGCACCAGATTATGCAGTTTGTTCGATATTGTCGCTTCTCGTAATAAAGGGTAGTCAATAAATACTAAATAGGTAATTATAATGTCCTAGTCGTGAGTCGTGAGCACGAATAAGAAGGTTGTGAATGAGATGATGAGTCATTATTTTTTGTCTTGGGTGATGTGGTGGATGACTAATAGTAGGATGTGCCTAAATGACAATTCACTGTGATTTAGAGGCATAATAATGCAGCCAATATCCCAATAAGGTAAATGACAGAAATGCCACCACGTGTACACCTGCTACCAAAAAAAAGGGTTTATCTGAATGATTTATTCTTGGTTGGATGTTTATAGGATAGGATGAAATTCCTTTGTTTATAAAGTATAAAAGAATTCCGTATTTTGTGTGTTTTACGTCAATTGTTAACTATACCATGATATTTTTTAAATATAATGAAACACTGTCCTTTATCTTCCTCAACGTGGCCGTAGTTGACAAAATTTATATTTTGCTCATTAAAATGGAGTCGCACGCATAATATTATATAGATACATGGTTTGGCATTAAATATGAGCTTCACATGAGACTGGATGCGTCATTTATTAAATTTTTTATGCGTGGCTGTACAATTATAATTGCAATATTTTTCTAGTTATGCTAAATGAAATGATTTCAAATATATCTTATAGACATTGCCGGAGAAGCCGATTTTGTTGTTTTTATGACTGATTATGAAAACTATGCGGGTATTTTCACTTGCCAAAAAATTCTTTTCGGACATACAAAGTCAGCGTCCATTCTCTCCCGTAAACCAACATTGGACAAGGTCATTGTCAACCAGGTAACTGTCGTTTTTGTTTTTCCTCAAAATTACTGACATTTGCCCTTTTGAAAGCTCAAAATATATCCATATTGCCACAAGTAATTTTGTTGTGACAGTCTTACGTTGCCCCAAAGCTGTTGGTAGTTGTAATTTTGGAGACTTTACAAGTAAACGCACGCTTATTTACTATTTCAGCTCCGTCAAAAGCTCGAGGAAGAAGGAGTTGACCCTGATGACTTCAGTATTGTTGTAAGTGACCTTAAATCCTGTTTTTACGAGTATAAAAATAATAAAAAATGGGAAAATTCAATGAGCATGGAAGTTTTTTTATAATGATCATTGATCATCCTTGTAATTAGATTACTCCTCAAATGAAAACTTTAAATCGCCTTATTTCCACCATTTTTAAAATCTAATAATGCTCACGCAAAGTTTGCAATTGAATTATTTAACAAAGTAGTAAAATCTTCTCGTTTGTCTCTTCATGATTTGATAATACATATATTTATCTTCCACAAAAAGTAACGGTTTCCATATATAATTAAGTTTGAATTTCAATGTTGTCTGTGGAGGAAGTCGTAAAATGTGTAAACTTTTTTAAATAATGAAATTGAGATTGTTCGCGAATGAAAATAAGTTATATGGATGAACACTATGTACCTTATTATACATTAGATATTAAAATTATGAGCATATATGAATTTTAATAGGACCAAGCCAACTGCAGGGCCCAGGAAGATACCAGCCTTAACGTAAAAATTGATGACAAAACTTTCTCTGCCAAAAATGTTGCTGGTGTTGTAAAGAAGGTAAGCTTACATTTCCAAAAGCCATCTTGTATCCATCATAATTGAATATTTTGACTAACCGAATTATTTTAAAAATTTTGACCGTGAGATTGGGGGAGCTGTTGGATCTGGACTGGAAAAAGGTAAAAATAACAATATATTTAGCACACGACATTATAGTATCTTGACAAGTTTTGCAAATAATTAACATGTACTATTTCAATTTTTGTATGAAGCTGGTGATGTCATTGGGTCTGGAATTTCTAAAGGAGCTGATGTAACTGGAGACATTATAGAAACATTTGGCGATAAGCAAAACCAAAAAGTCACACCCACATCAGTAAAAGATTTGAATGAGCTGTTGAAGAACGCCAAGGTGGAGGATAATGATGCCGAATGGCTTCCTTAAACGGAAGTCTTTTGAAAGCATCCCACTGTTCTATATAATCACATGCACTCAAATACAATTCAAACCCATTTAAGTAGCAGACCACGACTTTACACATTACACTAGTTAGAAACACGGATGAAAGGCTAGTTTAGTAATTGCACAATATTTTACTATTTGCATACACAAACACCACTCGAACACTACGTTTGGAACATCTCTTGTCACTGTCACTATTTGGGTTAAGGAAAATATATAGGGGTCAACCAAGCACAATCACAAAATCAACATCTAAAAAAAGGCAAGTGAGATGGACAAGAAAGAAGGACAGAGAGGTTAAAAAAACACAATTTTGTTAAGTAGCTTTGTTACGCTTTAGCGATCCAATAATTACCTTTAGTTAAGGATTCGATGTAATATTTAGTTTTAATTTTAATATTTTAAACTGGTGATTGTTATATTAAATTATCCTTGAAATGTTTGTCATCGTGTCATATAAATCACAAAAAAAAATGTTTTGTTAAATGCTAAACGGAAAAAAGTAATAAAAATAAATACCGTCAAATACAACGACAATCAAGACAAATCAAACAATGCTCGTATGTTTAAATTTTTAATGAAACGATCAGTTTTTATTTCAATTCGACTTATTTCGGTTAAAAGGTAAATTTGTAATAATATAAGACATTTTTTCCGTTTTAAGTATTGTATTATTACATTTTACCAGATTGCGCATACCATTTTTGATTGTTATAAGGACAAATTCTTCATCCACTTCACAATTATTTAATTTTTTTCATATTTATCCATCTCATCTTCATCCACTGGCTTGTTTTTCAGATACTTTACGCAAGTATACATTTTTAATATAATGTAGTTAAATATGATACAGAGTTCGATCGACGATTAATTTAAAACGTTTCTTTCATCTAAAGCTTAGCTAAATATTAATTAATTATCCGAAAATCTTTATATCAAACAGAATACATTACTTACTGTTAATATTCAATCTCAAGAAAAGCACACAAATAATCATGATTAGCTTTTTTGTTCTATTAGTATTTATATAGAGGGGTTCGAGATTCAAATACTGAAAAAATAATCTCGCTAATTAATAATCCGATTTCTAAAAACTTGTTCTCTCCTCTGTATTCTTTATTCGGAATGATGATGGTTTAGCCAACAATATATATATTCAAAGCTGAGTATAACCAATATATTTTTAATACCGTTTATCATACCAGAAGTCAATTGATTGTATCTTATTATTCAAGTGGATATCCTGCATTTTTAGTAAAACTGATAACATGTTATCTTATGTATGTCGCTTTTATGTGACTTAATGCGAATATTTTTTGTTATATCCAAAACGGGATTACAGGATAATCCTGTTAAGTTTTGAGCAATGTCTTACAGGGCGGTTATCAAACGGCCGTCCAATATGGGCATGCATTTTTTTCTATTGAAATAATAATACGGCTTTTTTTACACAAATGAGAATTCTCAGCATTTAAAAAAATAAAATACGCAAACGCTAACATGAAAATTAATGTGGTTGATGAGTTTGTGTTACGACATGGTTGTTCATCTGTTATTTTAATAGCTTTCCTTGTATTATTTCAAGAATTCATATTTTAGGCAAAAATCTCTTAGTTAATGTAAATGATGAAATAGAACAAAAAAATTCCTTGTTTCCAAGGATAGTTATTTTTTTCTGTGTGAATTTCGCGATTGCGGTTTTTGAGAGTAAAAGTTATGTATTCAATATTATCTAATCGTCCTATTGTAATCGGCATCCAAAATAATAATAAAAAATTAAATTAATAAAACTTTGTATAAAAAATTGTTGGTGTATAATGGCTCTATGTAAGAATTAAAAAATGCCATTTCAGTCATATTTTTTTAGATACAAAAATTGAAAAGAATGTTTTATGTCGATATAAAAGCTACTGAAAATCATTAGTAAGATAGAAGAACAAAAGATTAAATTTCTTCCAGTGCTTTATACTCGTTTATAGTTTGGACGCTACTTGAGTGGACTGAATAGGTTTTGCAAACTAATTAGATAACTTGTTCTATATATCCGTATCTGAAATGTTCTGATTAACTTAAAGAAGATGCATATTGTGCATTTACCTGGTTGTTGTAAAGATGAATGTGAAAGTGTTTATGTTTTAAACTGGAGGAGGATTTGCCAACCCATTTTATCGATTTTCCTCTGATACCACTTCTTTAAGTATGAGTAGTAATGTAAAAATCATCACCATTTTTTAGCTACACCTCATTCTTTTGGAAATAAATGCGGTAGTGTTTTGTGTTGTGAAAGAATTGCTTAAACTATTGGTGATATAATATGATTGTTGTGTTATCTGTATTTTAAATTTTTAGTTTTGATTCATTTGCTTACACAATATTTTCGTTACATAGTGTTGTGGCCTATAACTTCTAGGGTTAGTAACTATTATTTTTATTTTTATAGTATGTTAATTTCTACGGACTTGGATAATCTTTAAATATATAACAAGTAAGTTTATAATTAAAAGGAGCAGTCTATTTCCTGTTCGGGCTACGGATGTATTACATGTTTAGTAATAAAGTGTAGCATCACAATCGCAAGACTCAAGAGTTTTTTTTCTTCTGTCTGTTCTACAGTATATAAAATGACTTCACAATAGTAGTAATAATGATGATAATAATAATAATAACTATCGTACTTTCCTTACAAAGGTAGAATTCTACCGCAATTAGTATTAATAGTATTACGACTTAGTTAATTATGTACGGTTACAATGTAAAAGAAATTACGATATATCGATGAGAAATTTAATTTGACGAACGTAGCTGAAATTTTCAGATATGACGAGAAAGTTGTTTCGACCATCATGATAGTGCTTAATTGACGAGAGGAAAGTTGACGGAATTCACGTATGATATACTGCACCGATTCTACAATCTACACGTTACGCTTTCCTCTCTATTTAGAGAATCACACTATGTCTTTTATCGGATCCGTGACTTTCTTGACTCTTGGCATTTGTTGCACCTGTCCTGGAACCGGGATCTTTGGAAAGTTGGATCCACGAGATTGTAAAGATACTTGCAGCTGACGGAAAAAAATTAATACAGTTTATTTAGCATCCTCATATTTTATTCAATAAATTGAATAAATTCAAGTTTTTTGCAGTGAATGTTTGCTTACTGTCCGGCAGTCGCATAGCAGCAGTCCAATATTTCCTTAAATATGAATGTTGCATTGCCTCTTGAGCTGAGAGTCGTCCCCTGGCATCGTACTAGTTGGAAATAATATTTATTTAAACCATAAAATTACTGCATCGGTTTAACCATTGTATTGACATATGCAGTAGTATAGTCTACAATAAATATAGGCCTTGAATATAATGTTTACCTTTAAAAATTTGGCAAGCAAATCAATCCCTTCGCTATCCAATCTTGGAGCACGAGTTACTAGGGGCTCAGGTGCCCGTTGGTCGAATTTGTAATCTAAAAACTCTTCATTAGAAGAAATATTTGGCCAAGTCTCATCTGTCGGAATTCCAAGCGTTCTGAATATAAGTCTGAGTTGATCCTCAACTGTTGAGCCTGGGAATAATGGACGGCCACTGGCCATTTCACAGAAAATGCATCCAACGCCCCTGTTAAAAAATTTCCATATAAAATTGTATTGATCTTTTAAAAAAATCGCCAACTTTCTCTTCAATTTGTGCTTTCACATTTATAATGTTTGCACAAGCATAATAACATGTTGTGGTTGGATTTACATACCACATGTCGATAGGAGTGGAATATTCCGTGGAACCCAAGAGCACGTCGGGTGGTCTGTACCACAGAGTGACAACTTCATTTGAATAAGTTTTTGTAGGAACGGATTTGGCACGAGCAAGACCGAAATCAGCAAGCTGGAAAAGACATGTGAATAAATATTTACTTTTTCCATTCGCTCTATTTTTTACTTTTTATGTTTGTCTAAACCATTCCCATTTAAAAGGTTCAGTTTGACTGTAAATGTCGAGATTTCACATGAATGAAACACACAAGGTCAAAACGAGCGGTTAGCCACAGTATTATTTTTTTTACCTTCAACTCGCCGCGGTCATTGATTAAGAGGTTTTGTGGTTTTAAATCTCTATGTAAGATCCTTCGTTTATGGCAGTATGCGAGACCTCTCAGCAATTGGAAAAGGAAAAGCTGTCGAGGGAATGAAATAAAAAACGGTTAAACATTATCCAGTACGCCACCAACACATCATCATCTTCAAATGTTTCTGATACATCACTTTACAAGATACTAAACGTCTGTCATTCATTCATGAAAACTTTCTTTACCTTAACATTATTGATACTCAGGACACCACCGCAGCTATCCATATACTGTTTAAGATCTCTGTCCAAGTACTCAAAGACCAGTGTCAGAGATTTCTCTGTATGAACGATATCATGGAGAGTCACTGAGGGCAAAAAAACCAGAAAGGAAATTAACTTTCAGCTACAGAAGCGCAACAGTTTCCAAAGCAATAATGTTAAACAAATGTGTCATCATTTTGCTAGACAAATTCTGTGATGTGATGGATATTATTTTTTTATATCATATATTTCATCATCGTCATATTATTTTCATTACATCCGTCAAGGCCACGCACAAGGTAAAGTATGTGGTTATAATATTAGATGAAGAATATTTAGAGTAGAGTAGAAATCAATTAATCAAGCTTTCCATCAGTCAAACTGGATTAAGACATGTAAACAACAGATACTGATGTACACACATCGCGTCCCATTAATAAACCATAACTCCTAGCGCAACAAATGTAATCGTACTAAAAACGGGAAATTATATCGAACGCCAACATAATTTCTCCCAATATACCTCTACCAATAGTTGGTGTAATTACAGAATACAGTAGATATATACAAGCATGCATGCATGTAATTATCGTGAGTAAAGTACCTCTCCAAGTTTATCTAGTTTCACGTATGTTTCACTCCTTCCAAAGCCTATTTCCGAAAGACTTTGTCGCCTGGATGCTCTCGTCAATGGTGCCTCCACGACTGCGAATGAAGCTGCCTGCTTAGCTAAAAACGATTCGGGTATGTGTAGATCGGCCGGTAATGACAAACGCTTGCTAATGTCCTGAGATAAGTCAACCTGTTTAGAGCAAAAAAAAATATATACAAATTTGCATACGAATGGTAAAATAAGTGTTTTTACATCATGGTCGCTTCGAAATTTCAATTACCACAAAAAGAGAGAGAAATAAGGAGTTATAAATTATGCATGCTTTCTCTCTATCTTTTTCTTGCTTGCTTTCTCTTTTTTTACCTCTGAATGTCGTCTAGAATTTTTTGGACGTAAAGTTACTCCATAGGAAACATCAAGCGGAGGACGGACACGAGCTGCTGGAGATGTGAGATCGTCGGAGGCAGCTGAAGCTTCTTCGGATTCGCCATCAGATCCTATCCGTGGATGTTCCGCAACGGGAGCTACAAGCACAAATTTAACAATCCATTGTCGAATGATTAAAAATTCATGCATAATGCGCCTAATCCAAAGGACAGGCCTACAGCAGGAACGTCGCATAAATAAATTACAAAACTTTAAAAGCACACTATTTACTACTGCTACTCTTACTGATGCTAATATAATAAAACCTACCACTTTTTTTTCTTTAAAAATAAATGGGAAATGGGAATAATTTACCTAATGTCGGAAAGGTAGTACTCCTACAAAAACCTGATGCGTCATTAGTTGCCATAGTACTACTACTTCGTGGAACGGCATTTCGACTAGATTTCCTAGTTCTACGGCGATGACCTATTTTCAATGACAGTGAAGATAGCCAAGAGTTCAGAGAATCGAGACGGGATACCATATTTTCAAATGCAGATTGTCTTAAATGAAAAAGTATAGAAAAAATTGGCAACACTGCGCAGTGGGATATTATGTTTTTACAGTGCAGTAGTACTATATAGTTCGCACACCAGAAAACTATGCAGATATATCACATTCACACAAAATGACGTGCAAAATGACAGTTCCAGTGACTTTTCCTTGTTGACTAAATTTAATCCATGAACAAGTTAAAATTTCTAGAGGTAGTCAGTTCATTAGTTCCGTTTAAAAAACTTTTCTCTCTTCTCTACTTTTCAGTATGAAAGTTTAACGAAATTTTCCAAATGGCCACAGGCGCAGTAGAAAATAAATGGCTTGTTTGAATGTATGATCACGAAACAACGCACCACACTCAATTCTCCACCGTATTCCCGTTGTCTTGCGTAGTAATTCCGCGTGTGTGGATGTATGTAAGAAAGAAGGTAATTATAATAAAAACTGTAACTACCGACAAGCACAGAAAATTCTTTCGTCTCCAGCAACAACTCCCATTTTTTAGGCTGTAATATCTCACTAGTTGATTATCCTTTGGTCACGGTATTTAGTTAAGAGCTATTTGAGATGAAATTCACTCCAGTTCTCTCATCTTTCTCGATATTTAGTATCTGCGTGAACCATTTTCTTAACTGCACATAACACACCGCATAATTTCTTATGATAAAAGTTGACTCATTTTGTCAGCTTCGCAGCAGCAGTAGTAGTAGCATTTCTTTAAGTTCAGTCACAATATTATATTTTTTAGTCTGTGTAAACTTTTGCTAATTTTGTATTACCAATTATTATTATGATTATGGTTATGAATGCGTTTTTAGTTGTGTCTAAAAATTAGTAATCGTATTGGTCATTGTAATAAATGTTTGTTTTTTTCACAGACAGAGCTGCTTTGTCTTTAGAGTGAATATTTCCACGGTGGTACAAACTACTTTAAAACTTGACAGTCAAAATGACGCCTTGCGGCAACGCTATATATTGATAGATGCCTTTACATTTAGTTACAACTAAAAAATGTTAATGTTCTTCAGGCTTGGCCATCCAAATTTTTATGTTTTGACCGTGGTAAATGAGTATTGTGATTACTTTTGTGTCTCTGATGAATGTAACTATATGGAATTAAGTTAAGATTGTTTCTGTTGGAGCCTCGTCCACTAGTGTGAAGAAGAAGGAAAGGCTATTAAGTATTTTTGATGGTATATTACATACAAAATGTTTAACTATTCGTACCTGTTGTTATTCTCAATAGAGTCATGATCATTCTGAGATGAAACGCTATATGGATTTATTTTTTCTCAATTTTCAGATGAGGAATTGGGAGAATATTATTATTACATATACATACCTATTTAGTTTGTAATCCAATGGACCCATAAAATCATAATGATATTCTCTACTTATTTTAAACAGAAATGCCTAATCGTTACATCAAAATGCTAATCTTTTTGAGCTCGTTATTGTTTCTTTCTTCATTTATTTATTTGATTTCCTGCAGCACGAGAATTAGGTGTAAAGCGAGAGGAATGATGTTGTTTCTCTTAATCACATTTCTAACATTTTTGTACGATTAACCTTACTCCCTTTTCTCTTTCTGTAGGTCAACTTGGTCGTTGATCTGTTGTAACACAGAAAATATTCTATTACCAAACCAATAACTATATCCCACCTCCAGCCAGCAATCAAATTCTATTTTTGTCAATTAGCACATTTTTTCTCCTTCTTTAATTCTTTTCTCTCTCAATGAACAATGCGATTGATTAACGCAACTTCTCCTGCTGATGTACTAATCTGCTCATCATTAATTTACACAAACCTTTTTTCTTCTCTAATCACTTGAGCTAAGCTCGTGTCATCTCATTTTCACTCTAGAGTCCTATTTAACAACAACTATTTACAGACAATTATGGATACGTATACAATTATGGATAAGAAGAGTGAGTTGGACTCGTGTGTGAATAATAAAATCGCGCACACAATCACTCCATTAAACTCCACACTTTCACACAACGGCAAAGAAAGACTCGTTTTGTAAAAAAGTTATCTCTGTGTCTTAGTCAAGAAGATAGTGTCAGAAAAAATAAACAAGAAAGATTAACAGCGCATTTTCATAATCCATCCGGCAGTATATTTTTTACTGCTTAATTGAATACTTGTCAATATTTCCACAAGAGCAATAAAGTGCCCTTGCAGAATAAGCGGAACAATAAATACTACGTGGATATATACGTGCTTGCACTGGAATGAGTTGTTGTTGTTGTGTATCAGCCTTTTTTTCTTTTGTTCAAATCAATTTAAACCCCTGAAATAAAAGTCATTTCTCACTTGAAATAAAAGTAGTAAGAGGAGAAATGGAGGAAAAGAGAGAGAGAGGTAGAAAAAGAGAAAGAAAAGTGGGGAAGCTGTGAAGGAGGAGTTTTCACAAATGTAGAAGCAGATCTACACACACAATGTGTACAAATAATATAAAATATTATAAAAGTATCATTTCTCTTTTCTCTTTCTTTCCTTTTTCTGCCTTGGTTCACTCTTACTGATTCTCTCAGTAGCAATAAGGAGAATCACTCAACAGCAGCAGCAGAGCAGCAGCTAAACCTCTTGGAATGTGGAAAGAGGGGAAAAGAGGCATAATAATGTATTTATGCAGTTTCCTTGGTGTAGAAAGAGAAGAGATAGTAGAAAGGATGGAAAGATTGGGGTTTTTTTACAAGAAAATCGTACAGCTTCACTATAGGAGCACACTACAACAACAGAGATGAGTAAATAGAGGAATGAGTGTAATAATGATATGGAGCACAAGTGCAGGGCAGAGATACACGAGTTGAGAGTAGGACGATATAGAATTTTCTTTGGTGATTGTAAACGGGCGCCTGTATTCCCGCTTTGGAATAATGATCATGTATAGGAAAGCAGGGGCTGTTTTCGAACAAGCATATAATAATATCTCATCAACATGATCGGTGGTAGTAGTGAGAGATGAAGTAGAGGATTGCCGAAAAAGCGATAGTCTTTCGTGGAGACAGACAACAGGAGAAAAAAATGCGTTGGTTCTTTCCTTTCACTTTTCCTGCACGAGCATAACAAGTCGGATTGGGATTGTACACACACAATCGCTCTTTCACTTCTATAGCTAACCTTTCACTACGTTATTATTACTGCTACTCCTCAAGAGTTAAATTATTTTTTTGCTGCCATCTTTCACTTTTCAATATTTTATAGCAAGTTTTATCCAACTTTGTACGGAAAGTTGAAACTTTTTGAACCCGTAATAAATGTAGGTGCGTTTTTAGTGGATAGAGAGAGAGAGGGAATATTGTTAAGTTTGCTCGTTCACTTAGGTTTGCTTCTCTTTATTTTTTGGTAGAGAAGAAAAGCATTTCAATTTCAAAGTGTAATATAATTTATTTATACACAAACAGGAAAGTAAAGAGGAAAAAGTTATTGTTATGGATGAGTTTCTTTTCTCACTTCCTTGTGGACTCTCTCTTTCGCAGCAAGGCAACAAACTAACCAACTAGTACAAGTGAAGTTGTAGCATCCTCACTCGCAAACTATCATACTTTTACTGGCTTCTTTCCCTCTGTCAGAGTTCCTATTTATATGTATCATATCAGCAGCATCATCAGCAACCAGGAGTTGGAGTGCAGCAGTTGAATCACATACGCAAAGCACAGAATATCCAAAAGTACAACAAAAAATGCTTCTAAAAGCGCTATTTAACAGAGAGAGTGGTGGTGGTGAATCTAGCAAAGCATCAACACAGCAGCAGAGAGAGAGCACCCACTATACTCCTGGCATTATACAGAAAACAGAAAAACATTTCAAGGCTTTTCTAGCAGCAGCAGCCGAAGCAACTATAGAGTCGAAATTACCTTAAACTATAATAGTTATATAAGCAAAGCAACATCATCATTGAAACTCGATATTTTAGCGAAAACCCTTGAACCAAACAAAATGTTCCTTTTCTGGAAAGTATTGCCTGCCTCCCTGCCAGAGAGTCGCTAGTTTCACTGCTGCTGCTGCTGCTGTCTACAACAAAAACCGAATTTATACCTATGCAACAGCCATCCTTCTTTTTGCCCTGCTCCACAATTTCTGCGTGATAATAATACTTTCTACAGCTTGCTCCTCATGCTATATTTATATTACGCTCTGGCTTCCGCTCATTCAATGTGAACATGGTAGTTAGCAGTGTTACAACAACGACGACGACCACCCTACCCTCTGCATGCATTCATGTAGGTATGTATATGCGTACATTGATGGAGAAAGTTTCCACTGGAACAGCAGAAGAGGGAGATGGAGAGAGAGAAGTTTGCTGGACAAGTTTTCTTGTTTGCTATACTCTGTTTTGTTTAAAATGCGAGTGAACGGCTACCACCGCTGTTGGCTACTACCAATGCATATATAAATATAAGAAAGGATGGACAAAGGGAAAGCTGGTGAAACTAAATTTGTGAGCTCATCTATACAAGAAGCCCGCATCGCATTGAACTAATTCAGGGGAAATAAAGGAGAGAGAAATGAAGTGAGAAAGAAAGGAAGGATGAAAAGAAGTTCGCCGGAGTAATAGCAATCTCCTCTCTCTCTCACGGACTCGTTACCAATTCTCTATGTTCAATTACATACATAACTCGTAATCTTTTATATCATTATTACAAGGAAGAACGCACCAGCGTAATGTAATGCACTCGGGTAAATAGGATTCCACATGGTTGTACGGTTGTGTTTTTAAAAAAAATGGTTTAAAGCTAAAAAGGTCTGAAGTGTGCAGATCCTTTACCACTAAACATCACCACCACCACAAGCACATTCCGCAAAGTCAGAAGAACCAAACACGGTGCGGAAAATGGGCCAGCCAGGAGCAAAAAGAAGAGTTTCCAAACTCCACAGGGTAAAAAAGTGGAGAATAGAGAGATGTACTAATAAGAAGTGCTCAGCCAGAATTTTTTGATACGTAACCTAAACTCATGTTGATGATATTATTATGCTGTCTGATCAACGTAATCATTGGAGGTTTTCATTTTCACACAATGGTTTCATCTCCTCCTCCTCTTCTTCTTAGGTTACGTGTTCTGTGTAGGATTTTATATTTCGTCGTATAAACACAATACAAATCCATTTATGGCTGAATTGTAAATTGGGTGATGCAAACACTAACACCACCACTTTATTTTTATGTGAGCTCTATAAAAAACCGTGATACGGGAGAACACACATGCAATCTACTAAACTGCAAACAAATGTGCACAGCATTTCTCTGCACTTACCAACATGCTTCTCTACTCTGTATACCTATTCTCCTACACGGATGAATAGAGAAGGAAAAAATATTGTTAAAAATTCGATGCATGCGGAGAGAGTGATAGTGAGCTGCTATCAAAGAGACTGGGTAGTCATCATATCATCACATCACATCCTGCGGGTGATCCACATACTTGGTATTCATGTAAAAGAAAAAAAACTATAAAATGGTTCATTTCGCCCCCGAAAATATCCACTTGCTAAAAAAGACAAACTCAGTACACCGGTACCTGTTCTCTCTCTCTAGGCAGGCAAACTAGCAGAATAAAAGTGAATGTTGTGAAAAAATGTGCAGCAAACTATCATGTCATGTATACTCATATCATCACATCAGCATACAGTTCACATACACGGTTCCCCCACTGTCTTAACTGGTAGTAGTAGTTCCTCCAGCCTTGTTAGAATCAGAGCATGGAGGAAAATACATAAAAAACGTGCATGTGGTCGTCGTCTTATGTAAAAGCGAAGAAAAACGACTATGGTTGCCAGTTACACTATTTCTCAGCTTTGTTCACCTACTCCATTTACCATAAAAATATAAGCTGTATAAATACATAAAATAATAATAATAATAATACAGCACAACATTTGCAGCATCTACCATTCAACTGAATAAGTTGAATGAAGTTTTCTAGCGTGTGGTGTTTACTATCTATTATGTAGTTTGGCTAAACGAAAGAAATAATAATAATCATCGTCATATAGCAAAACTAGATTTTCAAATAAAAAAACTTTTTCCCAAAAGCCTTTGTGAGATTCTCCCAGAGGGGAAGCAATGTATTATTATTAATACAATTCAAAATATTGTATGTAGAAATGCCGGTGTGCAGTCTGTTGGTGGCACAATACAACACGTTGAGTAATATAGTATACAGAATATTATGTAAAGTAAAGAGGAGACGACAACGAGTTATAAGCTCTTTTTTTGAGCATGTACATTATTTCCAAACCAAGTTCCAGCTTCGTAGCTCTTATGTATGTATGGATTACATTTTGTTTCTGCAATAACCTGAAATGCAATTTTTATATGTTTTACTGTGCGATGAAATACAAAAGTATTGTCTATGTTCTAAATAGTGTTTTGTCATTGATTTCAATGATTTCCTTTCCTTAGTTTGTATTGTTATATATTATGCAATTATGCAAGACAATGGTGCTGCCATATTGACAGTGTTTTCTTTGCACAACTTTCGTTAAGTTAACAAAAACTTTTCTGCGAAATAGAACAGAGTAGAAAGTGTAGAGAAGTAACTCAATTTATTTAGAAGCTGAAGTGTAAGAAATGGTAGTTAATGGAAAAATAGCCCCATATGTCTTTATCTCTGCTATTCCCTGTTAGTCCCACTATACGAGTTAGACCTGATGTTGGAAGCAAAACGAAGAAATGTATAGAAACGCACCGGTTAACAAGCCAACTAGACTATCATACCACAGGAAACTGGTTAGCAATATAGTACCCGAATTCAACACTTTATAACCACCATTTTATGTCTAGTTTACAATCAGCTATGCTTTCATTCTGTCTGGTTTTTCTCTGCGTTTTCTCTATCCTTAACATTTTTTACTTGTGCAGACATGCATGATGATGATTCCATGATATTATCGCCTTTTGTAGCACAATCAGGACAATTGATTAACAACTTGTTCTTTACTGGAACTTTGCAGGTTCTAACATGCCGCATAGGATTGCTTAAGCATTACAGTGGCAGATTTTTTCTATCAAAATGTGCGCTATATTTACCTACGCCTACTATAACTTAAATTAAAGGCGTTATTTCTACTTTCTAACATGCTCTAATTCACTGTTAGCATTATTCAATTAATGCTACAGTAATAAAATGTTTTAAAACGCCTCTCCTGGTTTTACATAAACCGAACAATTCTATACAAGTTGATGATTAAATTATTGATGGCTAATTGATATATTTTATTGGTCTATTCATAGTCAATGAAAGACGTCATGTCAGATAAATTAAAACAGGGCCTTGTGATCGAATGAGTATGATTACTAGTGACAATATAATCTATGTTGAAATATAAATGTACGAAATCAACTTTCATTATATGAAAAACAACTAAAGAACATCTAGATAGCATTTTGTATTAATAGTCTCATTCCCTAAAGTGTTAAACTCAAACATGGTCTAATTTCTAGATTTAGAATAACGTTACCTCCTACGAACTAGTTTTCTCAAATTGGAAATTCAGAATAAGAGGAGGATTTTCATTACTGATATGATTAATCATGGGTTGGAAAAGGAAAGGACTGTGTGATTTCCATTACTGCTTTGAAATATGCATGATTAGTTTATGAGAGCTAAGTGAATCAGTAGCGGTACATATAGTAGTAAGTAATTGTGCTTCTATTTTTTAAATTGGGGTAATGAAGTACAATTGTATGGAAGTTTAGAAAAACATATAAAGATGCAAATCTAATAAGAGATTTGGTTTACCTGGACGGCAGTTTGGCTCTGAGACTCTGGAATTCGTAAGAGAGAACTTTCTTCCGTAATTAAGGAAATTAGATTTGGAATGAGAACGGCCTCCTGTAAGTACAACATAGCGTTTATATGAGTAAAAAATGCAATTCATTTAATTCGTTTATATGAGGCTTAACGTCCACTCTTTAGTGCATGAAATTAAAACTAGCCACTACTTAAATTCATTAGAGATACTCCCACCAGGTTTGTCTAGTAAGATTCCTTACCATTTTCGCGTGGTTCTCCATTGTCAGTGATCGTCAAAAATTGACGATTCCCATCCTCGTCAATTGTAAGATGCTCGGCAAGCTCTGATAGGGACCCATCCACAGTAAAACGAAACGTGTGTGACAGCCGACGGCGTATTTTTCTCAGACTCATTTTTTCCTTTCAAGGCACTAAATGTTGCTGGCGATGATAATGAACAGATTTATGCTTTGTAGACAAGTTATGTTAAACGTCTTTATGTTGAGATCCACAACATTTGGGTATTATGATGTTGCAGTTTGCAATTCTTCGAATTAAAGACGTCCAAAAAATTTTGTTTTGTTGAACAGCAATACTTGTTTAATTGTATGAATCTTCACTGTTGAGTGGTATCAGGTTGGCGTATGACGTAATGGAAAAATAGAATAATTTTCGTTTCCTGATGCTACTAGTCAACAGTCAAGTTTGTTGGGTTGATGATAATGATGGAAGACGTATCAAGTATCTGCTACTACGTAAATGATGAGTAAAACCTAAATTGAAAGTCAAAACACAAAAACAGACAAAAAATTATAGATAAAATTAAATTTATCTTTGTTCAAACGAAAAAATTAAACCTGGCTCAGCACTTTTACCAGACGCCAATACTTGTAGAGAAACTGCTCTTACACAAACAGAGTTGGCATTTCTTACCAACTTTATACATTTTATATTTAATACATGTTAGTCAAAACAAAAGCATATTGACAAATAATATTTTAGCATCAAATTACATACGAACTTATACCGCAGCTTTAATAACTTTTTATACATGATTTATTTGAGATGACTTTTATGCAATCAGACTATTCACATAGGGCTACAGAATACTCTGTCAGATATATTGTTTTGGGGAAAGTTGAAAATTATTGCGAAAATATTGACATGTTCTACATTTTTAAGAACAAGAAGCATTCATGCATACATGTAACATTTATATAGTTACACTCATCTATTGAACACGCGGAACAGTTCCCATACCTCCCATCTCAAGTAGGTATGTAGTATTTTCACATAAAAATAGATGTGTTGCTTCTGACGGAACACAAGAACTTGTCGTGTCAGCTTAGTAAATTACTGAATGAGTAGAAAATTAAATGATATATTTTCCAGATAACCGGTATGAACAACAGTGCAACTTCTTAATTATAATTACTACTGACCTTGGCCAGATCAAAATATTCCCAGAAAGCTGGAACCATTTCCTTTCTCAGCTAATAACGAGGTTGAAATTGCATGACTGACTATTACTTTTCTATTGACTTAAGGATTTCCGTTTTTTATGATAGAAGCATTTAATTATATGTACAATACGGTTATGAAAGAAACCCGGTAAGTAGCTCAGAAGAGCTTAAACATAATTCATACAGGTTGGTACATACAAGGTACATGTGCATGCCTATGTAATCCATGACACAGTATGTTCTAAAGTTCTAAAAGATAATGCGTGTTAATATATATGATCCCCGCATATAGGTATGCATGTTTTCTTACTTGGCTATCACCAATACCATTCGTTGGTGCGTTACATTAAGTAATTTAAAGTAATATTTAATGGGGTAATTAAAAGCAAGTAATGAACTTGGATTTCAATGTTCCAATAAAGAGGAGTGC
>JAHZMV010006871.1:0-11758 GCA_027743765.1 Coecobrya sp. COE2
TACCATTGTAGTATGCAACCAAGATATCGATGACCAAAGTCATCCAAGTTTGAAGTAAATCCACCACGTATAACTAGAACAATAGAAGATATGAGAAAATCAAAAGGCTACTTTTCCTCTTATGCTCTCTGTCATATTAATGTTAAAATAAAAGGTGTGAATCGACAGTACAATCGTCACAACCGAGACAAATAGAATTGCATTAAGGTGATAGTGGATGAAAGAATTGAGTAATATTGAGTGAAAGCATGAACATAGAGAAAGTTATGTGGAACGTATGTATGCACTGTGCCAAGATATTACGTGTAGAGAAAGAGGATCAAGGGGAATGGCATTTATGAGAATACAGTTGCTTATTGCAACCATATAGGTACATATTCACTGGTGAAGTGTGGTTGTCAGGTTGTCAGTCAATAATGTGTGATGACGTGAACGCCATTCGGTTCGATTTGTTTTTTAAATGTTCTGAATGTGATAATTGTACAGGGAAAGGTTAAACTGTACAAGGATTATGGAACACTTTCAGATGTACATATTTTCACCTTCCTACGTTCCCGATTCTAAGATTAGGTTTTCATTGTTTCGTGGCTCATCTCCGGCGGAAGGAAGAAGTTGTTCTTGGCTCCTTTGTTTTCGAACGTAGATAGAAAAATTATTCTGAGAAGAAGGAATTTGAAACGCGCGTGCCCCTCCTCTGCTCATTTTATTTCTGCTCTTCATGGCCTTGCTCATTTTTCTGCCTATTCTCCAATTTGTAATGTGCTCGTGTCTTATTACAACTTCACCAGCTCTTCATCTGCTGGAGAAAACACAGTCTACTCTGCTTTCTCTTTGACATGACGTTCTGACTCTGAGGAAAATTCGTGCTAAAGCTTACCCATATTTTCTTTCAGCATGTTCGTGAGAACATGTCGACTTCATAAGTACAGAAGTTCGTACCAACTCGTCTGCTCCGGAAGATTAAATAATGAAAGGCAGGAAAGGGAATATGGAGTGGTATTGTGTACTAGGCTTTCACTCTGTCTAAGTGAGTAGAAAGCACTTTCTCAGGACTAAAAGAAGATGGAAAAGTAATAATTTGTTGTGAAATTAAATCATGAAACTCACTACTACGGCATCCACATTTTTCTTGCAGGCATACAAATAATAATACTAGAAAGTGGGTAGCAAATCTTATATCTACAAAGTTGTTATTGCGAAAGGGAAAAATAGTGAAAGTAAAGGAAAAGCCTCTTTATTGCTGAAGGTCTATCAACTGGAGGTCTCCAAATCTAAAATATTCTGCCATACATTAAACTAGAAGACCTCATGACCGGGTGATATTAAAACAAATTAGTTTGGAGTAAGCAAAGCGCAATATCTGCATAACAATTTTGTATACGTTTATTTTTAGAAAGGATAGAAAAGAAGGATAAAAGAATGACACTTCATTTTTGGGTTTGCCCATTATTTCCGACCGCTAACACGCCTGGTGGAATCTTCTGAGAGATATTAAAGAGACGGAAACGACAAGTGTGTACGTGCAAGGTTAGTTGCTTTGGTTGAAAAGCTTTGACTGGTGGTTCTTCAATTTTCCCGTCAGAATAACTCGCTTGTTACTGTTGCGCTTGGTTGCTGTATTCACGCGTGTTAGGAAAAGGCAATGGAAGCACACCAAAAAAGTTAAGACTTCTGTCTTTCCTTTCCTTTATGTGTCTACTTATTGTGATACTTTACTTTCTCGCCCGATGAAAGTTTGCTTGTGTTTAGGGCTACTGTTCTATTATATTTATTATTTAGCTCGCATCTTTACCATTATTATTTCTTTACTACAGCACGAAGCAGTTGATAAACTGGTTGCAATTCTGCATTTTGTTATTTTCTTTTGTCCTCAGTCCATCCAAAAGGCCACAAGCCAAAACCCTAAAATCTTAAAAAATGAAAAACAAATTCTTAATAAAGTTAACCAATGCGAAGTTTATGTCACATAATGTTGTGTTAACAAGCCCATACATGTGCCGTCAGTTCACTACATGTAAATCGACATAATATACTCCTGTATATCTTGAGTTCGTAATGCGTCATTGCTATTTTTAACGACCAAGGCTTTCTCCTATCAATAATATAATATTGGACAATTTCATCAAAATCAGAAATTAACAAGCCACCCGTTCATAGACAAATTCTATTAGTTTTGATGTAATTGCTTTTTTGTCATTCCCTCATTTTTTCTGAGAATGTTGGCATGTTTAAACAGGCACAATTAATTTTTCTGACTGGATTACACTCACCCAGTCAAAAAGCAATCTCTAACACATTTTTAATTGCTGCTAAAAATAGCGCTATTATCACCCTGAAAATCCATAAAAGGGTTAGTGGTGATATAATTATGGATGTGTTGTGTAAGCCAAAAGCAAAACGGCATACTTTCCTCTTTTCTTTACTTCCCCACATTTTGTCCTATCCCTCAAATTCTCGTTTGTGTGGTAGTCTAAAAAGCAAAACGACACCAGTGAGCTATCTTTTAATGCAACCAGAATGGCTACTATAGAGCTGGTTTGCTCATTTTGTTTCAAAAGCTGCCGTTATCATTATGGCGGATCATTATGTGCGCCTGGCTCTGACATGAAATGAGATCACAGTTGCAGCAGTTCACATTACATGCTATTTTTGGAACCAGAAACAGGATAATAATACGCTCGCTCAGAGAAAGTCAACGAACTACATCTTCGGGGAAGCTCCGCTCTTTGGGAATTCAAGCTTACTCCGCTGAAAATTTTTTGAGATACGAGAATTTTTTTAGTAAAAGACCAGTACTACTTGCGCGGGCGTGTGCAAATGTGTCAGAAAATATTAGTGTAATGGGTACCTACCGTAGCAAACCATACACACCATTCCATTTTATCGCATCAAGTGAACAACGGTAAGAAAAGGTTGTCCGCATGTAGTAGGTATAAGATGGCAATTTTGATAATACGACACTCGCTCCAACAACAGTCTGTTGTTGTGTATTTTTGTAAGGGAACAAGGTAGCAAACCAGCCGCAGCAAAGTTGACGCAACATAAAACGAATCTGGATAAACGCGTTCCAGAAAACGGACCAAAAAATTTTGTTCAGGGTTTGTGTCGACATGTTTTCGTCTTCAGTAAGCAGATTCTAATATTATGCATGACTTTTGCAACATTGTCCTTTGTTGTCCGCCGTTTCTGATGCTGTTTTGGTTTCATGACTTTCGATTCGAAAAAATTGGTTTTTGTAGTAGACAATGTTCTTGTATTGCTTGGAAATGTTGTAAGATTTACATTCTAATTTTTATTCAATACATGGCTTTTTTTAGAGATTTCTCCTTTTGCCAGCTTGCAGGGTCCGTGTTTTCTTATGTATTTTATAAATAATGTATTGTATATTGGAAAAAT
Source organism: Coecobrya sp. COE2 (assembly GCA_027743765.1). NCBI lineage: Eukaryota > Metazoa > Arthropoda > Collembola > Entomobryomorpha > Entomobryidae > Coecobrya > Coecobrya sp. COE2. The sequence goes on from JAHZMV010006871.1 coordinate 3,397, forward strand.
AACGTCGGCATCTCGGATGCAAACGGAATTATGTATAAAATTTCAAAGGAGAACAGCTCTCCAACTTCTGTATATTGTACTACTGGCGCATCGCCGCAGCTGACACTTTAGAGTTTACTTTATTCTGTTTACAACATCACTGACGATCCACATAAAATATTTAGTACCGGTTTAAAGACAAGAATAGAGCGAGGACCTCTGTTTTACGGTCTATTTATTTTTCACTATAGAGAATACAGACTTAATGTACAAACAAAAGTACTACACTCCTTTTACAACTACATCCATCATTGTTTCAGTATAAATAGGCAAAACTAATTAATATAGTACAAGTACTAATTTCGTAATCCTTATAGTTTGCAGCTTTCCGCATTTAAACTGTGTCAGTGAGCTTTAGCAAACGCTATGAAGGACATATTTGACACAAGGATGCAATATGTGCAAAAGCAGAACGTTGTTGCTTCTTTACAAACGAACATTATTCATGGTTGGTAGTAGCCTAAGTTGGCCAGTTTCCGTGCTTAGCTGTTGTGTAACCACCCGAATGAAAGCAATGCGATAAACTTTTACATCTCTTCATCATAGCATGTCAATCCTGTGGGACGAATTATATAAATAGTCTCTTTGAAACAAAACTGCACAAAGTGATAGAGAAAAAGAAAAGTTTCCGGAAACTGAGCAAGTCTTCGTCCTCTGCTGAAACTAAAAGTTTGACATGGAAGAGAAAAGTAAATTTTGAGAACACATCAGAAAAAATTCACGAAAAATTGCAGAATGTTGCGTATGTACTTAATACACTTGCTTTGTTAATTGGAAACTTGATAGAATGAAATATGAAACACTACTAGAGCTTAAGTTTTTAACTTTACAATTCCACGTGCCCATTCATATTTCAAATTGTACAAGTGCACGTCTATGGTATAAGGTTATAAGTATGTAATTTTACCAAATAAGTCGTTATATGAAGGGCTTTCTACCTAATGTTTTTGGCACGATAATTTTTTACCACAAACTGATTTCTCAAGTGGTTGATCAATTTGGCTGATTGATGGTGCACATGTTCATACGTAACTATTTAGATATTTATAAGTTGGTTTGTAATCAGTTCACTTGTTTTGGATTCAAATCGCTCACGAACAGAAGGAAGGTAACAGACGCAATTAGCTCACAGGTTAACAGATGCACTGCTCTCAGAAAATAACAAATTCTTGTTGCGACGATAAGCAACGAATTTCAAATTTCTATTCAAAGTGCATATTATCTGGTCTGGTTGAAATGAAAATAATAATAATTGAAGGGTAAATAAACAAATTGTCAATTTCATACAAACCGATCTTGGAGTAAAACGACAATTCAATTGAAATTCATTAAAAAGTTCCACTATGAAACAACTTATAATACACCGCTGCTGTTTTACTGTCATTCTTATTCTTTACGGGTTCCAGTGTACATAAAAACTTTGAATTGCTTTTAATTTTGCTTGTGCCTTGAATAAATATATTCTATTTTCTCGCAAAAATAGAATTATAGTAGATTAGCTTAGCCTCGGCTGACAATGTACCATTGGATTAAGATCACGAATCAAGATTACAATGACCATTCATTCGCTGCCGACTTTCTCTTTTCTACTACAATAGAAATTCTGTAAAAGATGATAATCAAAAAATTCTCAGTGGGAAGGCGACTAAATTCTAAAAGCAGAACCCCATAAACAAGCAGATATATATGCGGACTGTGCGTCTTATGTAAACATTACGAGAAGTAAAAGAAAAATAAATATACAGAGATCCCATAAAATCTGTTGTTGTAAGCATAAGGGCAAACACAATGATATTGGGCCTTCGAGCTCAGAAACCAACTACACTGAATTGCAAAACTGAAATCGGTTTATAGATATAACAGACATCTCCAACTCACATTCGAATTTGGAATGTAGAAACGGAGAGAGGTGACATTGCATTTCAAACTCGTTTCTCGTCAAGACCGCTGTTATTATTTCCGATAGAGAAAGAAAACGAAAACAAACTGTGACACCGAGAAAAGATATACAGAAAAGAGACACGTGCCGTATCCGAAATTGTATAGAACGCTTGTATATCTTATATGTCGTTGTTAAGCGGAATCATATTTGGTGTTCAAAGTAGTATATTTGAGAAACCTGAAATTCAATCTACAAAATTTACGTACAAGTCAATTGAAAGGCGAATACGTGTTTTCTGTGAGAAGTGAAAGCAGAAAGAGAAAAAAGTGAAACGGGTCTCCGAGCAACCTGACAAGATGACAGGTTATAAGGCTACTGGAGTTCATTGTACGTTTGTACGTGTATCTTAACGAGCGTTACGCATATACACAAGTCCGCACCGAACCCGTTTTCCTATCGACTTCTGAATAGCAGATACAGTGTAGCTGTGGTGAAAGTGAGTGAAAATCCCAAGAGTTGTAGGCTTGTAACGAGGAAAAGGGCCGTCTGTATAAAGGAAGAGTTTTCTTTTCCAAATATTTTTGTGCAGTGAATATGTCCTCCTCCTTCAGGGCCAAAAGCACATAATAAAATATCTTGTTTTCTGCCGTATATTTCGTGGAGAACAAAGAGCAGCAGCAGCAGCGCATACATAATACAATGGGGAGCAGATTCATTTGCGTAGAAAGTCATAAAAAATATTTTCTTGCTGTTTCCAGAATATCTTCTCGCTCATTTCTTCTGGCAACAAACAACGGTTTCGAGGGGGCAGACCGTTCTTTCTCGTTCCGTATGTCTTGGATACGGTATTATATGCTCGGAGAGTGCCACTGCCATTTCAAAAGATGACTTCTACCATCACGTCAACAAAGTGAAAATGAAGCTTGTAAAATTTCCATACAAATCTTTTTCCGCTACTGTAGAGAAACAACTTGGGCATCTGTCTTTGTGAATACCTATGTGCATAGAAACTTTAACAATTTATTTTTATAAATCTCGTTGAGGAATTGTGGATCTGTTTGATAAAGCACGGTACTTTTTAAATGCTAAATTTAAATTCCGTACGAGTTTTTCCTACGAATAATTTTTACACTGCATTTTAGCGATTTTTTTCTGGTAAAAGTATCCATGGCCACCTGATGGTGTCTTCCTATTTCAATTCCCAACCCAATCATGGACTAACTGACTAATAACAGAATAGTTTAGTACTATCAAATGTGCAAGGAGAGTCGAGCATACAATTCACTTTCAATTGAAAGAAAAAAGATATTACATATTTATCCCGTATAACATTAAATTTTATCCAATAAACTTCCCTGGCGCAAATGTTTCTGCGCTATTAGTCAATATAAATGTTATTATTACATGTTGTAAAATGCAACCAAACACACTAAGTTGCAATAAGTTATCTGCATTTACTACAAGTATTACGTGATTCAAAAAATGAATTCTACGTTGAAAGGTAGAGTAAGCACCTTTTGCTTTTAATATGAAATTCCTTTCCCCCGTTTACATATGCAGTTAAGCCAATCCAGCTTGCTCCTTTATCAATCAGAGGCCAACTGTCACTGTTCTAAAAGCTTCCTATATTCAGAAAAGTTACTGACTATGAGATGTCTTAAATGTACTCACAGCAGCAAAACGTCTCTGCTGACTGGTGATAGATTACCATCCAATGCATTTTCGACGCATTTTCTTGAAATTGCATAACAAACAACCGGTAATGCATTTTATGTCTTTTGAACTTTTTTCCTGTTCCCACTCAACTGAATAGAAATGTAACTTTTGACACTTGTCTTATTTTCATCCCTTCTGTGGATCCTACATTTTACGTGACTTTGTAAAGCGTCTAAAGATGAAATTCATGCTGCAATGCAATATCGACAAAAAAGATGGATGGATTTGTTCGGATTATCTTGGTGTAACTTTATGTAAATTCTATATAGAGATTTCTTTACATGGCCATGTAAAGAAATGTATGGAAAGTATCATGCACGGAACAGGAAAGATTTTCTCTTAAAAAGTTTCATTTTATGAAGAGGCCAGGGGAAGGGAAGAAAGGTAGCATTGGTGATGATATCCATACTTCAAATTTTTCGTTTATCCGTTGCTCCTGCTCCTCTACCACCAGCAAGAGGATACAATGTAACTTGAATTGAAAAAGGGAGCGAAACGAGAGAAGATATCATTTCTGGATCACTAGAGACGAAAGCAAGACCTAATGTATGAATACAATAGAGCGAAGCCCTACACCACAAAACCATTGGTTCTACTTTCACTGTCATCATCACTACTTCCCATTCTTGTATGCGTTGCTATTTTGTCGCTCTTAATGGAACACTCATATTGCATTACAGCTGTGCAGGATACTATTTTCAGCTGCTTGAGTTGAGCTTTTATCAATCCCTCAGTGGAGACTGACAAAATTAACTCTCCCTCTCAATCATCGTCCTTTCTCTGTGCCTTACGTACATCATTCTATGGGAGGAAGGTCAATGTCTTGTAGTGAATGATTATAAATTTGCCTTGGATACACACGTGTCGACCTTACTAAATGAATATTGTATTGTAGACTCACAAATGTGATTACATAGCATGGAGGCTACTGGAAGGGTATAATCAGTCGAAATAAGCTTGTAATATACTTAGGGACTATAAGTATGAAGAGAAATTGATACAGCTTCCGTCGTTTTGAACTTGATGTGAGCTACGTAGAATTATATGTATAATTAGTTTAGATTTGCAAGTGAACATTATATTAGTGTAGCATTATACGCCTGTTGAACTGGCTTGAAGACGAGATTGACTGAAAGTTTCCTGTATGTAAATATCTTCGTACTGTCAATGCAACCTATAACCTATTATCACAAAAACTTTGTGCATAGCGATAGGAATTCGCTCAGTACCCCTACTCTTGATGATTATTAAATGGGAACACTGAAGGTTTTTTATTTTAAAACAAATATTCAGTAATATAAAGCTATACTCAGTAATATTGCCCAAATTAGGATAAGTCATGTTGATTAAGTTACGTAAATATGATAGACTTCTTACATAAAAGTAAAATCACTAATATCAAATAAGTATATAATAGAATATAGAAGCAAACCTAAATATGTTGAATACCTAATCCATGTAAAGGTGTAATACATGTAAGCTTAACTAAAAGTTTAACATAGGTAGTTTCACTTTCACCCTTATCTCATTTGACATAAATCGCGTAATCTCATTCCGTTGTAAAGCAGTTTTGAAGTACATTGGTATCATAAATAATGCACAAACGCCCACATCACATGCAACATTTTCAACTTTAAAATGGCAACGTAGTGCAATTATGTATATGTATGTATATTAATTCCTGTTGCATGCAGATTTTTTTTCTGCACGTAGTTATACGAAATAACCATAAAGGCAGAGACTGATTAAACTTCCCTCTTTCCACTCTTTGACACTGTTGTCCATAAAAACTTTGAATCAATCATGTATCGTAAAAATCCGATGCAATTTTAAAGGAATATAGTGTTACACTATTTACACAAGCATGTATCTTACAACTCGCAGGAGGAACGAAGGGTGAACTACGATGATAGTCCTGTGCGTTCATGAAATGAGATATCATAAAAGTATCATGCCTGACGAATGTTCATCATGGTACAAATATTATTGTTGACTTTGACAAATTCGTTTCCTGGTTTGATCGGATAGAAGAACGGAGATGGCTGTTGGATGCAGTGGAAAAGTTACCCGTTCGCTTTCCGCTACCCCGGATATCTCGTTGGGTATGACATGACTTCCTTGACTTTGATCTTGATTATACTGCCGCGGGATTTCAACTCGAAGAGATGAAAGTGAAACCAAAGGGGGAAGTATAGAGAAATCCCTTAGGTATCTAGTTTATCATCTGTGTAATGTATGTAAATGCAATTGGTGAAACAAAAGTTACCATAAGAAGGAATGAATTTCGTATGAAAATTTCATCTTTAGAAAACTTGTAAATATTTTATAAAAATGTAATCAGCAACTGTATAAATTCCTACGTTTTGTTGGTTGGTAGTATGAAGTTGCTTGAAGAGTTTAAGTGGTGCTCCAGTTTTTTTAAATTAAATTGTCCGCCAAGTTGTCAAAATTCAGGGCAAACGAAATGCAAATCTTGCAACTACGGATAAATAGCATGGTACATAGTAGTTGTGTTCTATTATTAATCAAGGACAATAAACAGTTTAATTCAGCTTTCACCAGCTGGATAAACATGCATATGTAGTTCATGTTCCTTCTCTGATAACTGAAAGCAAATCTAATGATTATACAACATTTGTAGTGAACTTTTTTCGTGTAGGATGTAAAACAGCAAGGACAAGATATTATACGAGGATCAATCAAACTGAAACAAGTCGAGTGATGACGCACTTACATATGTACGTGTACTCCCTTTTCTATGTCAGTTGGGTTTCTAGCTAAGAAGTTTAGCGTCAACGTACAGAAATGCCATTGAAATGTTCGTTGCGCTGTGTTGGGTAAATTATACTATTTAAGTAGCATTATCTTGCCAGGAACTGTTTCCGGTTAGTTTCGTTTTATGCAACCTTCGAACAAATTTCTTGTACTTATGTACAAAAAGAGTTCATTCATTCAGCAGTTAACCAGCCAGAAAAAGAAAAATGATGTCAAGGAAACCAGATAACGAGAATTATGGTGAAAGTTGGTAATATTATGTAGCAGACTAAGAACGCATTTTATTAGTCTCCTGGTGATCGCAGTGGCAGTACGCACCAAGAATCTTTTTCGTGTCTGTTAAGATTTTTTGCTCGAATTTTCAGTCCTGCACAAAAAAGATACAAGCTATACATAGTATTATGTGGCTATTTATTAAGAAACCCACAGCCGTTTCCCTTTCATTGGTATTTTATAGACCGAGCAAGTATTTATGGTTATTGCTGCTTCCCTATAATACTTTATGCAAAACTTTCTCCTGTCTTGTTGCGGGCATATTATTATCTAAAGAATGTGAAAAATACTACTACTTTCTCTCCAGAGAAAGGAGATGAATGAACCGAAAAGTAGTAGCCTCGTTCTTTTATGAATACTATTTATTACAGTGTGAGCCACCGCCCGCTTTCACCTTTTCTTCTAGTTGGACGGCCGACGGTGAAAGCATTTTACTAAAGCCCGGCATAATCTGATAAACTTAAAAAGATGAATGACTTTTCATTAACCATATTATGATTACAAAACTTTTGCTTTGCTCCAATTAAGATTGTGTTTAGAGGCCTTATTAGTTTTTACTATTTTATATAATATTTTATAAAAGCTCATCGCTCAAAGTTAGAAAACAGTGTATAAATAAAGTGAAGAGAAAGTGATAATAGGACAGCCACAAAATCTTTTGCTCAAAGAGAACTATCATTATAAGTTACACAGTTTGCTAATATATTATGCTACCTTTTTAAGGTTGTGAAGATCTTCTTCATTCTCTGTTGTTGTTTTGTTCTGGCCAACTCCTGATTATATGGTTTGCATAAATAAAAGTAATAAGAAAATGGTGGGGGATGATTACAGAGATGTGATGAAGCAAAGGTTTGCAAGATTAAAGGGATTCTAGTCTCTAGTTTCATTGATAAAACGGGTACAGTAAACCCAATATGTATTTTAATATGCGAATCGTCAACACTTATATATTATACATACCTCCCACACTATTTTTGGCTGATTAATGGTTGCTAGTGATGTAAGCTATTATACCGAACTCTTGTACGGAAAAGATCACGATTTTTCACCACTATCACAGGGAACCACAAACTGCATCTCCGCTTTTGGCAAACATTGAAAGCTTATTACTATCTTATTTATTATGCAAACTAGTACTATTATATCTCTGGAACATGAAGACGAAAAGTTGCTGGTGCATGATAAATACTACATAATGATGTTTCCTCCAAACAAGTGAAAAAAACTTTCTCAACTTTTCTAATAAAAGAGGGCTTATTGCCAAAGAGAGAAAGTTTAGAAAGCAAGCTGTATGATGTAGTAGCAGTGGTGATGTGATGATTGTTATTATGGTGGTTGCGGGCTGTATTTACATGGTAAAAATGGAATTAAACTGGGAGTGGGAACTACATTTTGAGGTAAGAATATTTAAAATGTTTAATAGTGTATGTAGAGTTTAACAAGTTTGTAGCTAATATTTAATACTTGTTACGCTAGGTTGCCAATCCAATATTTACTCCGCCTACACTGTTTATGGTTTATTTCCTCTTCTCATAAAAAAGTACACACATTGATGCGCGTAGGCATAAATTGTAAACTAAGAGAAAATGACTTTTTATGATCCCGTATAAAAAACGAAGGAGAAAATGAGCTGAAGTAAAAAGTAGACATTTTTACTTCCTCGTTCGACTTTAGTTT
>JAHZMV010006872.1:0-10989 GCA_027743765.1 Coecobrya sp. COE2
GCCATTAACTAACAGCATAACGAGGTGGTCTTTTCTTTTTGCACTTTCTACTACATCATATAACATATACGTATATTATGTTACGTAAAAGTAAATTGGCAGGCGTTATATTAGCTAAATATACATATTACATGTGTACTGCGTTTATGACTTCGCCAAAGATGTGATAATGCGGAGTGAAAGATAGTTAACTTGTATATTTAAAATAAGCTATCCATTGCTTTGTTGTGAATGAATACTTCCGTTGACCAACTAGCAGCCGTTAGTTTAAAATATACATCGGGAAATCCAGGATAGATTTCAATATATGCAAAGAAATCATTACTTAATGGCTTTTAAAGTATAGCTTATATTGCATATTATGTACCTAAATGAAAGGTAATCAATAAAGAGCTATGCATGTGCTGGTAGGATCTTCCTTGTTTTGTTTTGAGGAAAACAAAACTACCTATTGTTGACTTGAATAGCAGCTGAAATTGTGTGAATATATTTGTTAATGTTAGCGAGTCATTATCAACATTTTCATTTTCCAATAAGCACGCAGGAATCTGGCAGTTCATGTTCTCTTGAGTCGTACTGTATTAGCCACGCACACGTACTCATATTAATCGTTTCCCTAAAACAATTTTCATAATTAATGACTTTCTTCGTTGGTTTCAGGTGAGAAGAAAGATTTAGTATTTAAAGTATTATTTTGAAAGTGGTGTAAGAAATAACTTGCTACAACCGATGGAGGTCGAGTTGCAACCGGCAAAACTATGTACATATTTTTTCTTCTGTTACCTGATTTGCTGGGCTACTGATAACAGATATTTACAACTGACTGAACTAGTTACTGTATATTTATTATATATCCCCTTTCACATTTTTTACGTTCATCTCTGCAAACATGTCTACATTTTCATAAGCAAAGGTGTAACTTTGTGTGCATAATATTCATGAGACTTCCCGTTTTTAAAATTCAAAATAATGTATAGCATTGTATTATTATGATCCGACTAAGGTAGTTTGTTATCGTCTCGTGTGATTGTACGTATGGGATGAACTGGTGTTTTTTTACTCGCCACAGTGTTATTTAAGACAAAGCAGGCATTTCATTCATTGTCTGTTTCAAACTGATTCCCAGCCGGTTCATACCGGCTATCTCATGTTTTACTTGTGCCTGTGGATTCAGGTAACAAGCTTGAAAATATTTACCATTTACCATTATCAACGCACCAAGCCAGACGCAAGGCACGTATTGTTTGTTGTTGTATACCTGATATGAAAAAACGAACAAACAGGCAATAGCACTCCCTAATTCCCCAATGTGTGTAGGTGTTTTATATATGAATATAATGTATAAACCTGTCTTATATTCTTATTTTTTGTTTTCTTTCACTTGACTACTCTAAAAAGGATGAATTTCATTTTTTACATTTAAAGCTTATCTCTGCCTTTCATGGTAAATCTAGCTATGATCACAGTTTTTTAGGATACGTACTTACTACGTGCATGCTCCTAAGTATTATTGTACGGGCAGATGCTCACGTCGTCGTCGTCACGTCCGGCCGATAATTACTAATTTACATCAAATGCGACTTTACTAAAATGTACGTTAAAAATTAGAATTCATTTTACTGTTTTCTTTATCATGCTAATGATACATTTTTATTTTTGTATTGAATCTTTTCTTCCTCTTGTCTAAAATCTATTTTTTACTAGTCACGCATCCGTTAGTCTAGTGGGTTTAATTAATGTTTAAAGAGAAAAGAAAGAACGCCATTCATGGCATGAATGAGAAGCATTAGTGCGTTTCATGTCTCTGTCTGTTCCTAAAGCGCCACTGGCCACATATTGCACAAAATAAAACTAGGAGTAGGCTGGGACTCTGCTCATCCAAATTTAATTCCTGTTTATATGTATGACATGGATAATAAGCAAACAGCAAGCAAACAAACGCACCTAATCAATCCGATTTTGAGTACTCTGCGTGCTGGTTATTATAGCATAGAGCATAATAATATATTTATATTTAGTTGCTTGCATATGTGATGGCACACTAGAATGAATAAATTTGTACTGTATATAATGTCGGTAGTAATCACTTAAGTAATCGCTTTTATTTCTTTGGAACATATTGGCTGCTAGAGCCAAGCAAATGTAGCTTTTGGATTGAAAGCTGACTACAATTCTGAGTAAAGTGTTTTCAATATTTATATATATTCATATTAATAGGTCATCGTCCAGAGGAAATTGCGGTCATAAAAGCTGTATGTGGAGAAAGTCAGTGTGAAAATGCTGCCTTTTCTGAATATACGTTTCTGTAAGCGAAATAATCATGAGAAATGCATTTTTGCCGTCCATGAGTTATTTGAAGAGTTTGGCGTGCAAAACAACGTCATTAGTCATGTTTAAAATGATTCAATCGACCCTGAAATTAACGATGACTGATACTAATACTTCATGAGTGATGATGGCTCTGACTATGTGTTAGAGATAATGAATGCCGCAATTTACCTTCAAATAATGGATTGGAGAAGTCAATGATTCACATATCGGATATGATCACAATTTAGAAAAAATTTATTTTGTAATTCAAATACTAATAAACATGAAGATTAAAGAAAAACCTCACATTGAGTTTTAACTTTATTGCAGGCATGAGTTGACGAATGCCGTTTTTATTACGCCTTTGCTTCCACAAAGAAGTGATTGTGATATATCGCTATATAGGACATGCTGAACATAGGTAGTTTGTTTTCCTGGAAAAAGGAAGAAAATATTTTTTCTCCCAAGTATTCCTTATTGCTCCATTTATTCTCGGCATCAAAATATTTGTCGTGTGTTGTACAGAGACAGGATACTGCTAAGTGTTGACAAACAGCACAATGTAAGGTTGGTGCTTAGTCAAGCACACAATACTACTTGTTTTGGCTAAACAGTTAGGTTTTATACTTTGTATTTATTACCAAATCCATACATAAATACTATTCATACGCAGCAGTCCTTTTGGACTTGAAACAGCTCAATGCTAAATATTGTTTAGCTTTTACGAGAAACATTTTACTGTGTAATAATCATGTTTGTGTTTGATGATTTCAGGGTAAAAATAGGTAAGCATATTATTCCAGCTTCCTATTATTATCATATTATGCTTTATTTTGTACTTTGGACCTTTAACAGACAAAACAACCGTAAGCCCTTCTTTCCTGTCTTGTGTGTGACGATGCTCATACTACTTTTCAGAAAATTATTGTTTATGTACGACCAAGTTCTATTATTCTTCTCTTTTTGGGCATGTTTACAAAAATGTTAAAAGACAATCTAAGGGAAAAACCCCTATCCCCTGGATTTCTGTTTGCATCATCATTATCGACATACTTATCAGTATCAACAAGAATGTCGATATCAACATCATCAGATTTGTTGACGGTTTAAACAGCCATCCTTATTGTTTAAACAAAAGCATGTTGTGAAACAGGAAATACGGAGAAAAGGGAGCAAATGTAAAAATCAAGCTTTAATCTTGAAGCATACACACTTTGAGTGTATCAACTATATCCTCTTATAAATAATAAAAAGCAATCAATGAACGACTGTGTGAAGAATCTCAAGCATGCTAGAAATACATACTCCCGCAGAGAGTGGAATTGGAAGATGACGACAATTCTAATTCTATATAATTCTCAGGTTTGCTACAGAAGAACTCACTCACTCAATCGGTATAAAATAGACAGAGTCACATTTCTATAAGGTCGATACAGCTTTTACAAACATAGAAACGCATTGAATTCAATAATCATCGTTTTCGTTTATTGTGCACACGTAAACTATTACTAGGTACTGGGTAGCTAAAAACTCAGTCGTAGAGTAGTAATAATAGTAGCTAGCATTCAAAATGTATTCTATGATCCATGCATGTGGGTTTGTTTTGGTTTTCAGTGTAGAAACACACTATATAAGAGTGATCGTAGTTATTGTATGCCTTTAAAGCTTCCTCTCTAATACATTATTAACATGCTGCTATGTTGATAGAATGAGCTAAAAGCCTCTGAGACTTGAGCTCTCTTAGCTCTGTGGCATCATTGTTACTTACTTCTACTGCATGAGGGGTCGTATTCTGTAGATTTTTCGTTACTTATTATTATTCTATACTTCAGTACTGTAATAGTATCATAATATTTTGGAACGACATCGGCATGGTATAATATTCACGTTTATTCCTACCCACACGTACAGTTTTTCAGCTTAAAGATGAACTCACGTTTTTACCCTGGCTCTGTCCTCCTACTCTCCTTCAGTCCCATGTTCGTTCATGCTTTCCATATAAGTAATGAAATGAATGTATAGATCCATTTACTAGGTAGCAATGTCCAACTACCAGAGAGAACCAGACAAGAGTGTTTGTTTGTATACAAGTAAATGTAAAGATAATGCATTTGTACCGTCGTGGACGTGGAAGAGTTTAATTCAATCAAACAAAATCTATCCACTGAGTACGATGGCTCTTTGAAGCCCTTTTCGAAGAGAAATGGTTTCTAGAAAAACTCAATTTAAATCCATCGTCAGACTGCCTTGTTATTCATGCTGGCTGCATGAATGTATGTATTTTCTCTAGAGGAAAAGATGAGTCCGGTATCGTCGACTAACACTAAATAGAATCAGACATAAAGTGGGGGAAAATGGAATGAAGCTTTTGAATGTACATAGGACGTAGGAAGAACTCGAGTGTCCGTCGAACATATTAATATGTTTGTTTGTATGCGATTCTGCTTCATGTCTCTAGTTAAAGTTTAATGATAGAAGAAGTATGCACATGCCTTATACACTACAAAATATGCGTAGCGTAAAAAAAGAAACATTTTAGAACCGAGACCCACGCGTACACAGGAAACTCCCCTCTGTTGATAGAGTTGGTAGTGTCTTTCCGTTCTACAACTTTACTACAACCAACTACTAAAATATGTATTAACTTGAGTCTCTGAGCAATAATGTAGGGGATCAAAACATTGGACTGTGGACCACTACCAAGGAAAAGGCCTTCCCAAGCCGGTTATGGATTTATAAACACGGAGAATCCCTCTGAAAGAGCCATCCCGGTTTCTAGAATCATTTGCTGGTAGACCTTGATATCTGGAGTTTATATGCTCCTCATAGCACTTGCTGTGATATGGTCCCCAAAACAAGAGGAATGAACTTTCAAGTTACTCGGGGTTAGGAAGGTTGTAATATGATTTCAAGCGTGTCCATCCTCTTTTCATTATTATAAAAAATGTTTACCAACTGCGACTCCCATCTACACATGACACACGGGTGGTTTTTATGGCAAGATGTTGCTTTTGCGTGAAGAGTCTGTCGGTGGTACCTGATTTTTATGGATACAAAAATGCTCACTTGTGATATCAGCAAAACCACTAGCACCACAACCAATGTTTTGCTTCTTTCATCATTCTGCTGCTAGTAAAAGAACTTTTTTAAAGTTATTTTACTGTGCGCCTATTCATTTTGTTGTATGTATTTACTGTGGACCATTGGTAAACAGCATAATTCCTTACTTCAACCCTGTAACTTTCATTCCTCTACCCTACGCTTCGGCGGAAAGGTATAATAATAATGTGAATTGGTTATCAAGAAAAATTATAACATTCTTTCGCCTCTCATAATGCAATGGCGAACGGACTAAATTGAACCTTTTTTAAAAGAATGTCTACATAGTAAAGCGTACAACAAAAGCATATAACAAAGAAGTAAGATGGACAGTAGACACCTCTGCAATTTACTAGGAATAATTTAGGTCTGCTTGAAAGGCGAAAGGAATAAACATCCCGCATCTTAATTGTATAAAACAACAAAATACATATTGATAAATAATCTTACTACCTAATAGCAAGAATGAAAATGGCTCTTTTGTCTTCTTTTCCCTGGTTTGAATGCAATGCAAGCTTCCTGTCTAGTGGTCTAGACAAAACACCTTAATTATATAAACATTTCAAATCTTCTGCGTCTAATGTTCTTCAAAAATATAAACAAACATTTAAATAACCACAATTTTACAATAAACATTAGAATAATCATCATACTACTATTTGTAGATAATGTATTTTTTTATTCTCAAGATGCAACTATAACGCAAATTGTTATTGTAGTATGTACTAACATATTTTTACGTACATTCCATTTAAAGTTATAACATATTTACCCTTTAAAAATTTAAAACACCTACATAACTGCGTAAAATGTTTTGGACTTTTAACGTATTTACTATATTACTAGCAAGCAACAATAAGTCAGGTCATTGAAATGCAATACCACTTTGAGTCATCACATTGATTGTGGTTCATTCTCCTAATCGTCTTGCTTTGCTATCCATGTTTTTCCTTCCTTCAGATCACTTCCTCGAGGGAAATATAATTCCTGAAAGATATTCCATGAAGAAATAATAAAGTTAGGTTTCACTCACTGAATCATTGAAGAATTTGACGAATGGATGTAATGTTGAGTAAAGGAAATCTGCTGAAAGCATAATGTCGAAATCAACCAATCGGAAGCAATAAAATAAACATGTTTGTTATGCTATTTAAAACTCTAATTTCGTTTTATTTATTTCGAAATGTATTCGTTCATTTTCATCATTCATGTGGTATTCATTTCATCATAGCATAATCAGTTCATTTGATTTTTTACATTATGTATCCAGTTATCCTTCTGGAATTTAAAACTTAATATTCTTATTAAAATCACATTACATTTATGACTGCTACAATGATTTGAATTTAAAAAACACGTTTATACATACAATAACTTTCCTTAGAAATCATGCTGAAGAAGAAACAGGGAAAGTAAGCTCCTGATTTACTAAACGAACCCAAAGAGAATCGCAGCGGTTCATGGTGAGAATATTTCATTCATAATAATATATTGACCGTAGCCTGTTGCCACGTTGAAAGCGATTGACGTTTGCGCAATCCTTAATGACTGAAAACTTGAAGAACGACAAGGAAAACTGTTATCAGTAGCATCCTATCTTGCGAGATGCATAGCGCGAGGGTCACATGCATGATATTCTCCTTGCGTAAGTCATATTATATTTACATTTTGTTCTTATATGATGGATGGATGTATAATATTTTCAATACCAGCAGCTAGATGATGTTATCCCCTCTCTATATTGCTTACATTGGTTATTTTTTATAAATGACAGCGTTTACGCAATACTCAATGCAACATTTTTACATTCATTTATAAACATTCATTCGTAGCCAGACTGGAGCTTATGTAAATTGCATTGATATCAACTCACGATCGAAACCAATATGTGGATTTACGCCGTATTTTGCTAGACTGAATGCAGTTTATAAAGCTGAGAAGATACTGAGCATCTTGCAACAACATTTCGGTCGAATGGATGAAATGAACGTACGTTTTGCAAAATGACTCCAATGAATTACGTGGAATGGTATTGATAATGCAAGTTCCAGCCGTACAAAATACTCTGTTATCATCGAAATGTACAGTCTATTTTTAATTTATATTGTCAACTATGAGCGACCTGGATACATCGGATTGCGCAATATGCCAATTTTGTATTTCATGGGATCATCACATCAACAGAAAGTATTGATACAGACATTCATGAACGAGATAATAATTACGTAAAAGGACACTACCCCACCGAATCTGAAATACCTCTTAAAACGTGTTTTACCTTACCAATAATAAACTGATTATGATTTTGTGCGTCAACTGCGCAGAAATTAACGCTTGTGAGAAGGATGCACTAATTATACTGTTTTAAAATAACACTGCATTTACGTCATAAACTTCCGTTTCTTTCTTAAATTTCATATCCTTCATAAAAATACACATATTTGCCGATAACGGGAGTATCAAGTAAAGCCGAAACTATGATGAACAAAGTAAATATCACCGCCGCCCATTCAAGAATTCTATTGCATAAAATCGACAAATTTTATTCTTCTTCTAACTAAAGAATTTCTTCTTAATCTATTTAGTTCCATGAAACATCCGTAACGACGTCCCTCGTAAAACTCTACATTTAAAAAATTCCAAGTATAGAACTTTCCTGATTACGTTGAACCACTGCTGATGCTGGAGCACCGGGGGTCATGGTCGTCAAATATTAATGGGACTAAGGAATAGATAAACATGAAGCAATGAAGATAGTTGCGGTTTTTAACAACATTATAATATGCATGTTTACCATAAAGGACAAATAAGGTACTAATGAATTTTCACATTTATGTCATTAATGTTTAAGTACAATTCACATAGAGTATGTAACTACCTACACAGACGACAACGGAACAGCCAATTTGTTATTAATACCAGGATGTGGTAAATGGTAAAGTGCGTTATTTATTTTTTAATTGCCAAATGATCTGTCTACCATGCATTTATTCATGCACAAACTACTTGAGTTGGAATATTTTGTACTTTGCTCATTTCATTTGCATCAGCTTTATAATGTCGCCATTACAAAATGTTTCACTCCAGCACGAAAAATTTAACTCACCATGAGAAATGAATAATACCTAAATTTTAACTCTTCCATAATATGGCCTTAAATCTAATTACCTACATGGATTATGTTTTGCCTTAACCAATTTCACATCATTTAATTACAATTAGAGGAAGAGATATTTGAAACCATTTATTTCTTGTACTTATATTTATCCAACGCAATACGCATCATGGTTTCATCTCTTAACTTCATCCAGTATTGTGTTGTTGTAAATACTTGCGAGCATTCATTTGTCATTGTGCTGTCACCAGTCCCCACCACGCAAGCAGAAATAAGAGAATAAAATTGCTTAGTTGACAAAAACAAAAACATTAAATGCGTCCAACAGAGCGAGTTTGAGGTACACGGAGACACAAGATATAACATAAACATCATCATTACTAGGTCGTACGATCTGCACATTTGGATCAAAAATGATTTTATGAATGAACTTTTTTGTCACTGTTGCGATATGATATGGTGATGGAAGTGTATCAGTCAGTCAAGTCATTATAAAAGGTGTTGCTACTTGGTTTTTTTCGTAGTGACCTAAATATTTGAGATTATGATTACCAGTTCTTATTTGCATTGCTACCGATATTGCCACCCAGAAATTGTTTATACACATGAATTAATATTTCAATTCAACTTTCAAACATTTTTAGCTTATCAGTGGTATACAGACGCTACTGCGTAAAACCCTTAAACAAAACAATAATAATCAGTGTTTACCGGGTTAAGAGAAAAAAATCATTAATTGTTTCAAATATTTTAAGCTATTAATTTTAAACCAAGTTTACCACAAAACAGTTGAAACATTTTTTACAGATATGTCCAAATAAAGTAATTACTTGTGAAATGTTTGTGTATATACCTATGCAGCATTACACGTGTAGATTTTTGTACCATATAGTTCACCAGAGTCGTGAGCAATGCATAGCACGTCGACTTTGAGCATTTATTTCCATCTTCCTTATACAGCAGCGGCAGCTCTCTTAAATTGAAGTTGTGTATGCAAACATTTATATTTATTTATGTTGAGTCAGCGCCAATACTGGGTTCAGCGATTCATTCCCCTCTTTATGCCCTTCAAAAGGAAGCCATCCATTCCATGCGTGACTGTGTGGATGCGGGTGCATTGTCTAAGAAAAAAGAAAATATTACTCTCCGCATAGCATCAGATCACATCAAACGTTTAGTCTTGGTTAAAAAGCATCTTATTGCATTCTCACATATACGGATTTGGTATAGTAAGTGCAGAAATGTTAAACCTATAGACTGAATTGTTCACGTATTCATGTATGTATGTATGTATATATATTTATACGCTGTCCTGACGTAATGCTTTTCCATAAAAATGGCTTTAGGCTAGAGATAGTGCAAAAAACCAGTCACAGACACAACACCAGAATATAAACTGGTAAGGATTTGCAGATTTTAAAAAGTCAATTTGCCATATCTCCGACATGTTAACGATTTGCGAAAAAAGCAAGTGTAAATCTAAACATATATCGGTTTTACTCTAATGTTCATATACTTAAATTCGTAGATTTAATGGGAATGATGGTACGTAGAAACAATTTTCTAGTACATATGAATTTTGAAACACTTACATAACCAAGACGTTTACCAAGTAATTGTTTAAGAATTTGGCGTGTTATTGTCTGCAAAGTCGTTTCTATGAGCCGACTAAATCCAAGAAATGAAACCTTTCCGAATGTACAATGCAAAGCAATGTTTCGTTTTCGTCTTATTGATGACTCGACAAGTTGAAGCCGTGTTTGTTTAATGCTTATGTTTACAAGATCACGTAAATATATCTGGAATGTGGACGTGTGAAAACAAGAACTATGCAGCGGGTTTTCTTGTGCATGTGCAAAAACTACCTAAAGGAATGTCAACAAGAGATCTCAACGAAAATTCCATGAATTATTGAAAATTTCAAATGCACTTCAAATTATTCGATGCACTTATTGTCATGAATTTCAGTATTAAATACAAAGAGGAAAGATGCATATCCAAAACAAACTTCAAAATAAAAAAGCAACGACTGAATGGGTAAACTAAAATGTTAGGTTTACAAAGGAAATGAGTAATAAATGTGTCATGCGTCACTTCGGCATTGGCTTTGGCCGGTAGAGTGGTGTTGAGTTGATAACAATAACAAGGAAAAAGGGAGGTGGTGAGAGAATCAACACAACAGAGACAAACTGAACAACAATGTCATCATCGAAGGAAGTAGGCGATTGTTGATCCTCAGGATTATCTCCTCGTTTGGCTATTAGTCCAAATAAGAGTTTGGTATAGCAAAATCCTATTTGGACTTTGAAATATTGGAATCAGAAAATGTAGCTGCGTTATTGGGAGTTTTTCCGTTTGAAGAAAGAAGAGATTGAAAAGTTAAAATGATGTAACTTGTCCCTTTTCAAAATGACTATAGTACATTGCGGTTCATTTCAGTCATTAATATTTAATGTGACAGTTTA
>JAHZMV010006873.1:0-46708 GCA_027743765.1 Coecobrya sp. COE2
GTAAATACTTGCATAAAGTATTGTAATAGGTCTGATCGCGTTTAACAACCGTTTTTGCATGAATTTGTAAACATATATTAGGTAACCAAAAACTTGTTGAAAATCAAAGTTTAAACAAGTCTCGTAAATTGGACAATAATAACAAAGAGACTATGGTCAATCATTTTATGGCTTAAAAGATTACATAAAAATTTCGAACAACACATATTACACGATTACACAAACAAATTATACAAGAATGTGACCTAGCGTTACATACTACCATTTTCTAAAAATATTAAACGTAGGTTTACATGTTTCTGGAATAATTAATAATAAGTTTTGGCATTTCAAGCGAAACATTGTTGTCGACCCGACGTTGTAAATAACTTGCCATTTCATTAGAAATTTTTCAGTGGGTTTCAGTGGAAAATTTTCCCATAGAATTACATGTAACGGGTATCTGGATGTGAATACAATAAAATGTAAAATAGCTTTCAATATAAACTCATTACTGTAAAGATATACATTATATCGTTATGAAAACCAACCACAACTAAATAATCATATTTCCTTAAAGTTTTTGTACATAGAATATTATTGAATGTCAGTTATAAATTGGCTGGCTTATAATGTTATTTTCGGACTTTATACAATTTTTTTACGTCATCGTAACTATTATTGTTATAGAATTAAATGTGAAATGTTCATGACCTTTAAGAACCACATTTTGAAATAAAGGATTATCTCTGCTAGCCAGCCAGCCACCATATTGCGACTATAACTACAACAATCAGCCTACCAGTATATGTGATTAAAGCTCTGACAGAAAAGCAGTTCAAAAAACTGTTTACGGCTACGCTAAAGTAATATTAGAGAAACTCACTTAAACTAAAAGCATGTACACTTTTGGGATAATTCAATTTATGGATCTAGTACTGGTAGCAACATAATCCGATTACAAATTACTTCTAGGACGACAGCTGCAATACTAGATATGATTTCCACGAGAACCTTTTTGTATGAATAGCAGAAAGAGAGTATCATCAAGACTTATCATTTAACAGTTATATAGCAATATATGATAAAGGTAACCCACTTATATACGGTTTTTCAGCTTTTCGACGAAGATCACAGTTCCATTACATTGTTCATGAAATCGTTAAAAATATAGTTTTTTCACTAACTTAATTTGAAAGTTACGTCGTTGTTGTAATATAAAATATGCTTTAAGTTGCTCTTATAAAATATCTAGTTGTTTTTTTACTCACTATATATAAGATCTTAACCCTTATTATATATTTAAATGAGTTTTTTCCAAGCACCGATTTTCTGTAGCAACGTTGATTGCTCTCGTGTATAAATTTAAATATCTTAAGCTTTTAAATATACACACAAGTTTACCTTAACCATTAAATATATTGTATTTTCCTTATGTCTAAAGATTACATCTTTTATACATGTACGTATATTTAGAGTAGCAACTCTTGATGGCTTTTAATTTCACTCGAAAGATATAAAACTTTATTAGATTGTGGGGGCATGTCTGCGAGGGATTAGAGGTGGGCTCTTAAACACGGCCACGTGACTGCATTAACAGCGCAAATGTGACTACTTGGATGATTATCGGAACAAGGAAAAGGGAATGCACATGTACAACGTGTATGAATTCGTTAAAATGTAATTCGATTCAAACCCGGAAGCTCAAAACGGAGAATATAACCTTATCTTAAGCTAGCACGTTTTTGAGTAGGTAATTTGTAATGTAGCATTTGGAGTTGGCACATCGGATAATTTTTTTTGTCCAAAATCATGACCTTTCGTCCTTCCCTATTTTATTTTTATTAAGCTTTTCATTCCTATTGCACAGTAATATGAAGCGGTGTAGGTATAAACTCACAATAAGTTTTACCTCAATTTAATCCATACAAAATGGTCTCTTTGAAAATAAATTATGAGCTGGTGAATTTCCCAGGAAAATTTTAATAGTTTTATATAAAGTGAAAGCCACAATAGCATGCTCATTAAATCAAATTGGAGAACTTGTCAAATATTTAGCAAGGTACATTAAAAAATGGCAGAAAATATTCTCGTTTTTACCATGTTCATTCTTTTAGAAGCTTCAAATTTCGTTTATTTGCTGCTTTTCTCGGATGACTAAATTTAGATAATCTACGCCCTCAACATTGTCTCCAGATAATGAATGTCAGTAGAATAGTATTGTGTGATGTTTACCAGCTTTCACTACTTTCACCTTCTCTCCATGAAAGTGAAGTCGTAGAAACAGAGATGTATATTATTAGACTCTTAGGCAACAACTTTCCGGGTTCTAGATACTTGAGAATTACGCGGAAGACAGTCCGAGGAAATCTACGTAAAATGTATGCGCAATAATTTTTAAGTATTTTTCCGTCCGTCAGTATTTGCTGAAAACTCACAAGCACCAAAAAAATGTGCAAGGTTCCTGGAAATCCGTTTCACAACAATTGCCTATAATTCTTTTTATATAGTTTCCATGCTCAACCGTTCCTGTGTACAAAAAAAATGTTACAAGTGTCACTACTTTACTGTGCATGGGCGGACATTTATGGAAATCAGAAATTGGATTGCCATTTTTTTACTAATTATGTTAAAAAGTAAGTTGTGTTGCTAAATTTTTTCTTTCAAGTGTGGCTTTCTAGTGTTGATGTACACACTCCGGTATATAATAAAATATACAATACAAACTAGAGAAACACTTGGAAGAGTTGGGAGAAAGTAGGAAGTTGAGCTTTCCTGGAAAGTTTTCGAGGTGACGTATTGAATGCAAATTGTTCCTGGTTCTCTACCTGCCAATGCCAAAATAGAAAGTTACGAATGTTTTGCCTACCTGCGTATTTTATACTTATGTAAAAATATATATATTTGTAGGTCTTGGTCTAAAGGTGGCACAAAAAGCCAAGTGCTTTGATGTTGCCCATACGTGGAAAACATTGAAAATTTTCGAGGCTAGTTGCTTTAACCACATAAATCACTTTTCCTATACGCCCAGGTCTCAAAGCATTACAAAAGTGAAGAATCCTTTTGAGGTAAATACCAGTCGTTTCTAGAAATTAATGCTCTGTGATTGCCTGTCCAACA
Source organism: Coecobrya sp. COE2 (assembly GCA_027743765.1). Classification (NCBI taxonomy): domain Eukaryota; kingdom Metazoa; phylum Arthropoda; class Collembola; order Entomobryomorpha; family Entomobryidae; genus Coecobrya; species Coecobrya sp. COE2. Next base: position 3,100 of record JAHZMV010006873.1, read on the forward strand.
GTTGTTACTGCTTCCGTTAAAAAGTACCACGATGTCGTTGTCGACAGTTCGTATAACCGCGAAACGGCTTTTCCTTTCCAGCACAGGGCTGTCATGACAAGGACGTTTCATGCAAATAAATACATAGGTATTTCCTCTTTATGTTTGTGTGTGTCCTTTCCGGACAGAATGAAATATTATAGAAAGGATCAAGTGATTACTGAAAAAAATGATTGATTTTTTCATACTGACTTACAATAAAGATAAAAATTGAAAAGTTGCTTAATGCAGGGACACGAGAAAAAAATATTCTACTTTTGTCCCTGTTCAGATTTGGGCAAAAATGATGGCTACACAAGACATAATATTTAGGTATTGTAACTTTTGGATACATTTTTTCCTTACATTTACTACGAAAAGCCGTGTAACTTAAATAATGATACTTTTTTTGGAATAAAATCAATTCCTTGTTCGTAAACCACCATAAATTCTAAAAGTTTTCATAGTTTCCACTCAATCCTACATGAACATTAATTGAACGTATAATTCTACAGTACCATCAGAAAAAATTACTTGGCAGAGTACCGGAAAATTGGGGCTCAAGTAGTTTTATATATTATGTATTAAGGTTACATTGTCATTCCACCCTGTTTCATTTTCTGAAAGCATCTCAATCCCTAAAGCTAGTTTTAATTGGAAGCGAAAAAAATGGTAAACCATTATTTATTTACTACCAGCTCAAAATATTATATGAAAGCTATATCAACTGTTAAATAATGTGTGGTCTCTACTTGTACATTTTATGCCTTGAAAAGCACTTGTGTTAACAAGTATCAATGATGATGTGTATTGAAGATGATGAAGTGTCGATTTTGCCTACTACAAAAAAGCACTGGAGACTAAAGTGCTCTTGAAATCCTCAAGTGTTACGCCAAAGCTCTTTTTTCTATGGAAAATATCAATTTTTTAACCACGTTTACATCATCAGCCGTACAACTTATTATCAACATACAGTTACGTAATTGTATATATACATTCGCTACCTATATGAAAGGTTAAATTTTCTCTTTAAAATTTTGTTGATCTTTGAAAAGTATAATCATACCGCAGATTTGATTTTCTGAAACTATAATTTGATAACAACAAATATTGTTTACTTCAACTGCAATTTCCGTTGAAATCTAATCTAATATTGTATACGGGATTGTTTGTACGTCCAAATGGGAAATATAGATGTCGTTGTGTGCTCTCAGGTTGCATCTACAAATGAGTGTCACGTCACAATCCAACAATTTTGCATGCTAAAATGTTTGCATATTTAGATTGCTACAATGAAGACGACGTGTTCGTTTAAATTAGTATGTTAACAGTAAAAATAATAACAATGTGCTGGAGTTTTAATGTTTTTGAAAGCCTATGGCAAATAGGATAACCATGTTCTATTCTGGTTGTTTTCTGGGTGAAAGTTTAAGAATGTATGTACGTGAATCTGTTTGAAGAATTTTGCCAATTTTGTCATCTTATATTTATTCATACAAAATTTTGAGAAGCATTTCACTTCAAGTTTGTTGGCCCTTATTATTATTGTTTTACAGGTTTTAGATGGGAAGAAGCAGTCGATTTGTGGGTGAAAATGAAAAGCGAGTGCGTGCTGTCAAGCACAAATAATTTACTTTGCATAAAATAAGAAAACTTTCTAGCTTGTCAAGGAGCTAAGGTGTATATGGAAAAGGACGTTTTTGACGGGCTGACACGTAACTTGTTATATATAAGTCCATGCTGTTATTACACTGTCATAAGTCTTCAAATGAATTAATGGGTTTCACAGTTTACTCAAGAAAATGGTCAGTAAAGCTTTGAAGGCTTTCGCAATTGAAGTTGGCTACACATTATCTCTTTGCATAAACGGACATGTTTTAGCTCTATTTGTTTATTTAAATCCGTATTCAAGCCAGGCTATCTTTATAAATGAATTTGCAGTTGCTCATATAGCCCTGTCCAATTGTGTCGAGTGATGTTTCGCTAAGTCGTTTTGTATTGACGTCTGTTACATAACTCGATTTCACACGATTTGAATTTGAAATAGGTTTAAACTACATGTCAATGCTTTTAGGTTATGCACATAAATTATATAAAGTATACTTGGGCGCATAAGGTTTGAAACGAAACACATCCACGAAACAGGATTCAAGTTTTATCACCCTGAAACACAACAAATTCTTTGAACGAACGTGCAGATAAATTTTCAAGTTGAGAAAAAGTCTTGCATAATGTCTAGCCGAACAATAATTATCCCATTACATTTATCTCTGTTAGTTCTTTGCTTTCTCTCACAGATTTTGCACTTTGCCCTTTGACTAAACACTACTATATTTCTATATAACTACACGCATCTGTAAAGCATAACAGGCTGGAGTTTGACAGTTTAGTTGAAAACTTGCTAGCTGAGATCTGTACGCGTGTGTAAGTACTCTGCCAGCCATATGCATACTCCAGATTTGCAAACAACTTTATGATTGAGATGTGAAATTCTGGTATTTGGAAAGGGAGGCTAAATGTTCAGAAATTCCTTTCCGTATCTAAAAGAGAGAAAGAAACATGACGTAAAACGATTAAAAGTTTTCCTCAGGGAACGGCATTCCAAATATGGCTGTATGGCTTTGTAGTGTCTTTCCTTGCTCTGTGATAGCAGCGCGGAGAAAGCATTAATAAGTAAGATGCCACACTACACGACAGCATTCCAAACAGTGGACATCTTACAAGAGGCATTTTCATATTCCTTATTGATGAACGTGCACATTACTCACTTCATTCAGTCCGGGAGTGACTACGGGAAATAAATGCGTATTTGTGTCTGCATGGTGGTGAATTCGTCATGGTGCAAAATTATTTCACGTATTTGGCAGTTTGGTCACGGATAACGCCCTAAATATATCTATTCACCGTTTTCGTGGTTTGTATCACAAATAAATACCACACATCTTGACTGTCGCTGTCGTCGTTAAAATAAATACCAGACTGCAAACTGCTCCCCTTATAATACCAGACAGAGAGAGAGAGAGAGAAAGTATCCGAGAAATGTGTCAAATGCAATAAGTATACCGTTAGCAAACACTTTGTTGAGAATAAAAAATATATTTTTTTCTAGTATTTTGAAAACTTGCTTTTATAACCCAACCAGAAAATAAAACTGAGAGAAAAAAAACTAATTATAAAAATTCTGCATGGTTTCAACTTAATTTTTTCTTGTGGAAGTAATGCTGCGTAGTTTATTCGAATGACTTTACTTTGCACAAAAAGGTCTGAAAGCCAACTGCCCATTTTACTCTAATCCTTGAAAGATCTCCACGGAAGATTTTCCCTGGAGATAGGCAGCCCCGTCCGAATTCACAATTGTTCAGACGAAAATGATGGACTGATGGAACCTATGTGATTTGTGAGACAACAGACACAGAGCTCATTAGTCATTGTGGTACAGAGTTCCTTGACAACGAACAATGACCATTGTGCTTTGTCCAAAGCTTGCACCTCATTGTATGAAGGAGAACCTTGTCTAAGAACCTGCACAGTTCATTGTATTCTAGTGGCTTTTTGGTAATACGGCCAAGGGAAAACCATTAAATGAAGGAGATCTCATATTTTTCACACTGTATTGTAGAATAAGAATCTTTCCTGTTCATTATAAACAGCATCTCCGTTTTTTTCAGTTTGTTACTCTTGAAGAATGCTTTCAGAGCCCAGGAAAGGTTTCTCTGTATACAATTGCATCAAAAAGTGAAAGTTTGTAAATGTACCTAAGGATTTCCAGAACCACAACATCATTCAAGTACGTATTCATGACGAATTACGGTTGGAGGCCATTTTGGAATCGGATAATATATACATGTGTGTATGTACGTACTTTTTGAAGGTAAATGTGCTCAGTAGTGGCCGTAGAAAGTATAACAGTGCATGACATCTCCCGTTTCCAACCGCCAGACGAAAACGGTTTAGCAAAGAGCTTATATAAAATGTACTTGTGTATTTTGTGAGGTTGAAAGAAGATGCGGAGGAGATGGAGTGAGACGGATGCATGCGGACTTTTCTTTTCTACTTCACAGAAGAATGACGTGACAGAGAATGTTTCAAGTTGAAAAAGTAGTACCAGTGTAGTAGTAGTAGGAATATATACGGCCCTGCAGATCACAAGTTCTCAAGGAATCGTAAGGGTGCACATGTCACAAATAAGCTTAGTAAGTTATTGGGATTTTTTTCAGTAAAATGTGTGTAAGGTTGCCACTTTAATGGAGAGAAGCACCTGATGGACTCTGCCTATATGTTATATCAGAAGTGGAATAGCCTGTACCATCGGCTCATATTTCTAAGCAAGCTTTTATCTAATATTTAAAGAAAGGCTCTCTTCTCCATCCTTCTCCAGCTCTTTCTTTCTGCTAACTTGATTCGTTGCCTGGAAACTTGTGATTTTCTAGCCATGAGCTTTATAAAAGCTGTAAAAAATTTGTCAAGAAAAATGTAGCTGCTGTGGAACCTAACATAAGGGACATGTCTATATCTCCACTCTCAACTTTCTATCTATAATAAACTATAAGACAAAGAAACGAGGCTGAATTTTCTATGTTCATTGCATTCAGACAAACACTTATCATCATCTCACGTAGCATACTAGTGCGTTACTTCAGTTAGTAGAGTAGTAGGTATCTCTGCATTTTTACATAAGTACTTTAAGAGTAAACAGTATAACGGTATCAGTCAGCGAATAAATATGATGCTAATATCTCCTCCCTTTACTCCTTATACACGTCGTACGTGCCTTACGCCAACAATACACATTATGTAAGTGGGTTATTTATCTTACATAAGTTGCTCTACAATAGTAGAACATTACCATAATATACTTACGAGCACTACTCTAACATTCTATATAATAAATGCCTGGTTGGTGCTGGAGAAAATCGGCGACGAAATGTATGTACATATTATTTTGGTTGGTATTATTGTTACATGTTACATCATACAACGAGGAATCGTAAAGAGAGAGAGATTTGTGAAATTGTGCTGTTTCGAAAGGTTCCTCTTCAATTTTTCCACATGCCATGCCCCCACTGCTGCTGCTGCCGGAATAGGTGAGAGCCAGGAATGATTTCTGGGCAAACACTTAACCATTTTCGCCCTGGCCTTGCTTTTGCACTCCTTTTTGCGTGGAGGTAATAATGTGGTTGAGAGAGAGCTCTGGAATTAGAGGTTATGTTGGCACTGTTGTGGTGGGTATTTGCTTTATCATCATCGCTCACTGAGGCTTTGCACATGGAACTTGTACTAGAGTACACATGATAATATATGTAGAAACTATGGACTTGTCCCGGTAATAAAAGCACGATTTACACACTATTAATCGATTATTCGGAGGGAAATGCACAAAAATTGTGTTGATGTTCCGAGAGAGACAGAAGAGGAGCAAAGTGTAAAGGAAAGCACATTATTTTTTTACCACATTTTTGTTCCACGCCACTGATGATAAAGTTCCATCTAGGTACAAAATATAAGCTGACAGCTACATGTGTTTGGCAATTCCATGATGTGTCATTGTGGGAAACTGTGTAGCCTACTTGCTAAAAACTATGCGGCTATATAAATACAGGCTGTTTTTATAAGTTGGAGCCCTGCATGTGATTGAAATACATCGGGTGAGTGTTTGTTCACCATCACGGTCATCCCGTGTAAGGTTCACGTGTACCGTAGAGTCGTGGACATGCTGTGTCTACTATATTATGTATGTGCATGCAGTGTCCTACTAAATAAATAATACACAGGGCTAGCACAGGGAGAAAGTTTAAAAAAGTAGTTTTCGATAGCCATCACTTTTTTGTGTACCAAACACGTAGAGACGATGCACTATAATATTTTGACATGTGCTTGTATATTTTTTTCCAAAAGCAGTGGGAAGTCGATGTGTGCCAGCTTGCGACGACGATTTATTTGCGCTAACCTGTTGTGAGGGCTGTCGCGGTGACTTTCTGTTCCCACGACTGCTCCCATGACACTTCGCCACTGGTCCGGCTTTTTCTGACTCTCGAAAGGAATGGTTGTGTTGTTTTGGCTGCTGACTAGAGGCGTCGGCATCCGTCACAGAGTCCTCACTTAAATTAGCTGGGCTGAGTTTAGACGACATACCCAAGTCACCGACTGTCAACTGACTGTGTAATCGTGTTTTCACACTTCCCGAGCTGCTGCTTCCAGCACTGTTCTTGGCAGTTTCGTTCTCAACGCAACTACTTGATCGGAGATTAGTAGTAGCATTCGCACACGTAGGTGACTTTTTATCCTTTCGTGCCTTTTTTAATTGGATCGTGTCGTCATTATTTCTTTCAAGGCAATGATCTCCTGATCCATCATTTCCATTATTTTCTATTGAACTTATTGAGCTCCGGTCCCGCTCTGCCCGCTCGCCATTCTTTCCAGTGTTCGTGTCGACGTTCTTCGAGCGAGCCATGGCCGATAGGCGCGAGGCTCTGGCTCGCTGGCGAAGCCGTCTTCTCGTCGCTACAAAAATCCGAACATACACTCCCGTCATCAAAACCAGGGGGATAAAGAAGGATCCAAGAGCAGAGTACACAACGTAACCTCGCTGCCGGGTGAGTTGGCAAGGAGTATCTTTGTTAAAATCTGCGGGCCAGTCATTCCAACCCAGGATCGGTGGGGAGCTTATCAGAAAGGACATGATCCATACAACTGCTATCGTCACGAGCACTCTTTGCAAAGTTCGCTTCCGTGCGTAGTTGACAGGGTCTGTAATCGCTCGATAACGGTCAATCGCGATCGCACACAAGTGCAAGATGCTCGCTGTAAACAAACAGAGAAAAAAATACAAAGGAATCCCCTTTAGTTTACTTTCACTCGCTTACACTTTCTCTCAGAATTCATATTATCATAAATACAAAAGCCATTCATTATGAAATCCCATTTTCTCCTCCTTTGTCTTTCACCAGTGCTATCTATCATCAAAATCGGATACGCATGGTCGACTGCTCAGTTCACAACAATAAACTTTATGAATTGCCCTATTACACTTCAACGCATATATCGGCCCTATCTCTCATAAACAATTCAGGACACACCCGAAGGACAATGCGGAGATGGGCAAGGGTTAATGGTAATTCAAAGACAGCCTCTATTGATTTAGTTGCTTTCTTCTTCCCACTATTTATTATTATCATTACTCATTTTAAGCAACAACTATACATGACATGTTACTACTACTACAACTATTACGTTTTGCCCTGATATACGACACACCGCCTGCCACTTAAACTAACTTGATGACACTTGACGTCATCAAACTTATCCAAGCATGAACATGTGATATCAAGGAAAAATAAGTAAACCACCACCGCTAACATCATCAATGCATATTGTTTTGATAAACAGGGTGAAAAACAGTCTTCTCTTATTTATGTCACTAATGTAAACACCCGGCAGCCACAACACAAGGAAGGACGCCGAGCTGTTTTATATGGAAATATTATTATGCTTTAGCCACATAACTTGTTTGAGAAACAAGCTTCCATCAAGTTTATCCCATCTTCTTCGTCTGGCACACTTTCTCCGTGCTGGCTCCAAAGTGAAGCCACATGACACTCAGTTGCTTCTCCTCCTCATGTTGCATAATATATTAGCAGGGAAGAAGACAGAGAGAGAGTGAAAACTTCTTATTCATACTGCATCACCCGCAACTAAACTGAACTAACTAATCGTGTTGCAGGGAGAAAATAAAATAAGAGCATGCAGCATGTATGTATGTGTGTAGTAACCTCATATTATGTAAAAAATGCGGAGGAGAGCTTTTCAACGCCAACGCTGTCATTGACTACCCATGCCATTAAAGTATTGATTGTGAGTCCTAATCATAATCAAGATTCTATAATAATGACAATATGTTTGTAGAGAGAAAGTAGCTAAAGTCATGTCAGCCTAAAATTGAATTACGGGATCAAGTAGAAAAGCCTGTCTTGTCGTGCATTCATGTGTGGGGAACACACTTTGGTTGGCTATGTGTGTGTTGTCACTTTCTCCCTCTCTTTCCTCGCTCCCGTTTTTATTCGATGTAAGAATATTGCAATCACAAAAGCAATTATGTTGTCCCCAGACTACTTCCTGCTCAAAGTACGAACTTCAAGGCTTGTTAGGGTGTATCAAATCAGCGTGTATAGTACACCTACGTCGTATTAGTGAGGAATGGTGAAAAGAGACTCACTCACTCGCTGACTAATAAGAGGCAGTTTTGTGCGCTTTCTCTCGCTGACTAACCTCACCATAGTTGCATTGGCTCGTCCTGATCGGCCTCGACTTTGGAGCCGTTACATACAACAGCTAAATGTCACTCATTGAACGTATATGAAAGCTTGATTAATTATCCCCTTTCTAATATAACAGTCTCGCCTGGCTATAATCTAGTAATGATGATGATGGTAGTGATGGTGGTAGAAGTAGTAGTAATAGTAGTAAAAGTAGTAATAGTAATAATCATTACCTGTGCAGCAAAGTACATCAGATGTGACCCAAAATTCACAGATAACTTTCCCGAGCACCCACCGTCCAAGAATTGAGTAAGCAACATTCAATGGAAGCACAAGGATGGCCACAGTCATATCAGCCACTGCCAAAGAAACGATGAAAAAATTCGGAGCGGAGCGGAGTGGTCTGTACGTGAATACAGACATTATAACGAGAGCATTTCCGACCAGGGTGAGCACGATGATTAAAGACAACACGGTTGCAGTGAGAGCAGCCTCCCATTCTGGCATCGCCAACATCACTCCAAGACTGCTCATATACCATTGTTGACCATCCGTCTCATTATCTCGAGCTGTGATTATTGCTGAGTCATTTGTACAGTTGCTGTAAAACCCATCACATCCCAACTCGACGAAACCGGTCATGTTGCTCGATCCCATTGACGAAGACCAGAACCCAAGGACTGGCTCTGGATAAGCTGTTGTAGCAACAATGCTGTTTGCTGTACTTCGACCGTTGATGGAGTTGGAGGTGCTGTAGGGACCTTCTGCCTTGTTGCTTGGCATGATTACGCCCATTGTGCTGATGTAGGTAGTTGTTGAAAATCTTTTTGATGATAATGAGTAGGAGGAGGATAAGGACGACGACGAAGAAGTAATCAAAGCACCTTTTATGCCTCTCTCCTCATGATTCTCATTTAAACTTGCTCCAGTTCAAGTGCTCCTTTCATTATTCCTTCCAAGCAAAGCTTTCTCTGTTTTCCATCGTAAATGGTTGTCTGTAATGGGATCACAAAAAGAACATGAATGAAAACACGATATGTATTAACGATAGTTGCTTGAAATATTGAATCCTTTGTAATAGCATGACATAACATGACCCACGAAGCTTGTTGACGACAAGGGTATGTATAACTATGAGGGAGGTGTAGGCTTTTATTTGTTTGTACCCATGTCTCCAGGTATAGGGCATCATAATGAGGCTTGTGTTCACCGCTCTAAACCCATTACGTACTTAAATAGTTATACAAACTGGAATCGCAAATTACGTGCTTATGTAATAGCCATACATGAAAATGGGTGTGATCAGGGAGTTTTAGACAGGTAGTTTATTTTTAGCGTGTACCACGCGTGGTTTGGTCACTGTTTGTGCACATCAAAGCGATTTTATCTTTTGTGTATCCAGTCATTGTTTGTCTAGCATGGCAATCATTTTGGTGTGCCGAAGTTCTTGTGGTGTCAATGTCGGCGACAACGGACGGCGGACAGGGAGAAGTTTAGAAAACAAAGTCGGCGAGACGACTGACGACTGTACCAAATAAATAGTTAATATGTACACACATGTGTACAAATATGTAGCTTGTACCAAACTACATGCATAAATTATGAAAGGTAAACACAGATCCGGTTTCTAATGAATCTCCAACGGGAATCAATACTTTTGCACAATTTATTATTGTCTGTCTTCACGCTGTCTACAACTAGTGCTCCTACAAAATGCCTTAGTAATCGACTACAACAGGTGGGGCATGTCGGCAAATAGTTTCATTCCAACTCCTGCTTACCCATTCCGTTAAACATCTACTGCAACAACCAATATACTTGAGTGCTATTCATTGGTGCAAAAAAAGAACATAGCATATAGTTAAAAAAAATAGGAAGGGTTATATAATTACGTGTTATGTAAACGGTAATGTATGCCTACTTTTTATTACTATTATTATTGTGTCCTACCACCTATTGACATTACTCTCCTATTGGTATTCCCGCCTACTTTCTGCATCTAAGTAGTTTATAATTTTGCTCTGCCCATCCTTATTCCGATGTACCGTACCATTTTAACGAAAGCATGCATTTGGTTCAATTACGTACCCATATTTGTTTGCTATATCAGGTTTCCATGGTCATAACACAGTGCCATTGAACTTGAGCCCAATGCATCCAATTTCCTAATGCAAGATCAAAAGTTAATGATAGGTTTTTGAAATCAAGTGGTGATTTTTAATACTGCGCTACTTTCATTAAATCATTACAAAACACTAGTTCCTTTGACATTGTCGTTCTACTGATATTCTCTCGTATTATTATTTAATTTCAACCTCAACATTAAGAGATTTTTGTGAATACCCTTTATAGACAGTCAAGTTCCCTTTTTTGTCAGTTACGACTACATCTTGCATTACGACGTTGTAGTCAATTGCATCAAAGGAAAAAAGTTGAATCATTAATTTTTTGTTCCTCTCCTTTGACATGTTTCATCGTCATTATTTTTAATCTGCTTTCACCAGGTTTCGCACATGGCTCAATGTATAGTTCAGTGAGGGAGACAGAGCGAGAAATAGTATTCCCTCTGTCTGTATTCCCATTTTTTTTCCTCATGGCAAAAGGCAAAGGCATTTAGAATTGCGTTGTACATTGTACTTGCTTTTGTACTTAAAATAGTGATAAGTGCTAAGATCACTTCTTAGCGAAATGTACACTTTCACTCGCACACTTTCCCTTTCTCCCTGTCCCTCCCACTATAACTCTGGGGCATGTAAATTGCTCTTTTCTCAGTATTTTCTCTACCACTGCCGCTCTGACTAAAACTGACAACAAAACGAACAAATGCCTGGTTAAAAGAGAGTGATGAGGCGTGCCTACTGTAAAGCATTTTGTTTCTTTTTCATGACTGATATCATAAAGTTTTACACTTTCATTTACTACATTTAAAAGGGTCAAGAGAGAAAAGGTTTTGTAGTTTCTCTTTCGAGTAATTATTACAGTTCTAAGAGAACTGTCTGCCGCAAAAGGACAACTGCCACATTTTCCCTTCTTGCTCCTTCACGAGGATTATGAAAGACCTCTCAGATAACATGATGAGAATGATTTGAGGAAAAGAAAATGCACGCGTCAGCGAGCGAATTTATTTGTGCTTTCACCAATTTCATATTGCTTTAACGACTTCCAAGTAGTAGGTGGCGTGTTTTCAATGTGGCCGTATTGTTTCTTTCCAGTACTAGTGTTAAAACACGGTTAATATTTCATCATCAGAGGTACCCATTCATGCAAACACTCAACCAAGTGGAGATCATGGTGAAAATGTTCAATGAAATGGAGAATGGAGAACTCACGTATATATACTGCGTATTATATGATGACGAACTAGTTGAAAAGGAGTCAACTTAAAATTATAGTGAAATGAACAACTTTTCCTTCCAACACTCATACTTATCTAGTGATATGTTTCCAGTAACAATGTACATAAATAATGATAATGGGTATTTTATTATAGTCGTCTTATATTAAAGAGCGGAAGCTGCTTGAATTTGGTCCAGTTTACCCGTCTGTCCGTAATAAAATCCCATCCCCAAAAATATTCTTTTCATCTTTAAAATATTTTTGTAGACAGAGATGTGAATATTTTCTAAGCGGTTTTACTGTTTCATTTACTATAGCAGTATCGCTACGTTTATACTTTTTGATTGTCTTGTTGTATTGTAGGAGAAGTAGGTGGGAGGGAAGTGAAAATATGTTAAAAAGTGAATGTACAGGAAGTCAGCAAACGAGTTGCTCTCAACCACTTAAAATTATTCACTTTAGTCTCTGAGATGAGGATGGGGAATTGGTGGAGGTGCATAACAGATGAACGGTAGTTGTCGATCGTACCTTTCTTCACGCATAGTTGCATTAAATGTATGTGAAAATTCCCCATTCACCACTGATATATATTATATATTATATATGTTTACAGCTCGTGAAAAAAAGTTGAATCCTGAGTCTTGAATCGACCGAACTAGATGATAGAGTAGATTTCCCAGTTTGGTAGCGGAGGTAGTGGTAGTAGTAATAGTAAGCAAATAGTTGTGAAAGTGGCAGGAGAGAGAGACGACATAATATCAAGTTGTTAAAATCAAGTACAACAAGTAAAGTGAGACGTGTGTTTTCTGCATAAAATATACAGAAGTGTGGTGATGATGTAAACTTGGAAAGTAGTGAATGATTCGCTTACACTTTCTTTGTCTCTTCCTTCTCTAACTGTTCGCCACCTATCCATCCCGGCATTTCCTTTGATAGAATAACTCGGAGAGTGTGAGCCAAAGTTTTTCAAAAACCATCTGCATGTGTCCCTACACAATATGGTTCATTGGGACTGCTGCCGTACGAAAATGAATGAATGATGATGAATGTTTGGGTAGAATTTCTTGTCAGAGATATAGAGTGGGAAACTTGTGGTAATTGGCTTCACTCGAAAAAAGACAGCGAGACAAGGAGTTTGACTATACTTAGTTTTGTCCTGACTGAAAAGTCGTTGTAGCCTTCCTACTTTTCTCCTTCTCTCTCGCTGTCTTGTGGCCTAAGTATTTGCAACTTGCTTTTCCTTGTTTTGAAGAAAATAAAAGTGCACGTAACTTTAAAATCAATTTTTGACGAAGACGTTTCTCTCTCACTTATGCTCTTAATTCCCATCTCAGAATGAGTGGAAATAAAAAATGTTCCAAACGAAATCTTTCCACTACTACATATTTCCTGTATACACCGCACCACTGCATTTTTCAACATTTTTCGCCGAGGATGAGGATTACGGGCCAATACTTTCTCTCTGTAAATACATTCACGCGAAAGACATAAATAGTACAGATTTTTTCACTTAAAAGGTATACGCAGAGTAATACCTTGTGTATGTGTGTGGATGGAAGGGGGTTTCAAACGAGAATTTAATTGCAAGTTTGAAGCTTACAAAAGATTTCTTTCCTTTTTTGGATTTCTAAGCATGTCTCTTATGAAGGATTCTACGTCCCTATGGTCCCACTTCCATATGATGTTGTCTGTACTCTGCTCTTGTACTACATTGTAGAACAAAAGATAGAGCGTTTTGAAATTACTCCCAGAGTAACTTGAGTCGCTTATACAATAAAAAAAGTAAGAAGCGATCAGTAAAGCTTTTGCTTGCCCATAACCATGTTGCCTTGGCGTTGGCAAAATATACAAAGAGGGAAAAAGGAGTTTTGTTGTGTAGTTGTGCAGTAGTAGCAATAAATTATGGCAGTGTTGTTGGTGGAGGTTGTGTGGCCGTTCAATCGGAACCACTACATGAGCGCACAACTTTTTTTAACACTGCCATTCACATTTATGAAAGGAATATGAATAGAAGAAAGAGTTAGTGAGGAACGAAAGGGAGAAGGAGACAAGAGAGCCAGTTTACGGATAGCTAAAGCTGTACCGGTGGTGGCGGTTGCATGGACAGAAAGGAGTTCCTTATTAATTTATATCTGAGGAAGAAATGGCTCTTCTGCCAGCACGTAGTTCCTGTATTTATTCACTTTCTCTCTCCTTGTTCCCCACTATATTCCTTCTTTTATATTGCTTTCCTTCTCCCTAAATTTTTTGTTGCTTCGACTTTTCCTTTGGTCTCAAAGGTTTCCCTGTAGCGTAAAAAAGCTAAACCACCGAAAGCTTTTAAAAGGCAAGCACACAAGCTGATGACGCTGCTGCCTTTCACTTTTTCATCTTCGTCTCCCTCTTCTTCCTCTTCGTCTTCTTCTCTCCTTCAACTCTCCCTGTGACTGCATACGACTCAGAGTCAGACAAACCAACCAGTCAGCAGTTGTGAAGCCCTTCACAACTTATTCATGCCACTCGTCTCATTCAATGCTCTCCCTGTGTAATATCCACCAGGGAAAAATGTTCCATGTCAGTAGATTTCAATCTTGTATACGAGTTCCGTTTATTTATTTCTTCTGATAGAACGAAATGCCGAGGTAGACGGGCTTCTACCATGTTTTCAACACACAAACACACGAAATAATAATATTAATAAAAAAAGGAATAATAAGTACTCACACCGAGCAGCGCAGTGGTAGAAAAACAGCGATTGAAAAAATAAGTTAGTATATATCTATCTTTTGTACACCATGTACATTATGCGTTTACGAGGTTACATTTATACATCTATTTATTATCACGTGGTACTATCATCGCTCCATCGTAACCGTATGTGGTGTCTTATTTCATTACATTCATCGCACCAAACACAAAACAGATAGAGAGTACAACTTATATAAAGACATGTATACACATTTGAATACTACGGGGAAAGCCGAACCGTTTCTCATTGGGATGTAATAATAAAAAGTAATAGCGCTCCGATAAGTTCACCTCAGATGATGATATTGATGACGACAGGGACGAACTCGAGGACAATATCAGTGATGAACACTACTTTCTCTTCAGAGGAGATCCCATTAGAAATGGTGAAAATTAGATACAAGCATGTAGACAATGTACACAGTAGTGTATTTGCAAAGAACTTGGACTACGGATATATGTCTCTCAAATGTATCCCCAACCTTCACTTTCCAAAATGTCCTACATTTTATGTTTGGGTAGCTGTTTCCATTTACAGGAGGATCTCATCACCCGTCACAGGAATATGTTCTGTTTAGGACGAGAGTGAGCTGTGATACTGGCATTGAGCTACTTTCTCCATCGCTTCTTTTGTACCAGAGAGAAAGTGTGAATTAACAAAGAGGCTGTATGTAAAGGAGTAAACTAGTCGTGTGTACTCTGTTGCAGAAGAAACGACAAGTGCCTAGTAATTAATGAAAAAAATATGCAAAAGCAAACTTTGACACTATGTCGCTAACCACTGCTGCTGCTGTGCTGCTTTCACTTTTTTTAAAGCAGTGCAGTGAAGTGGGAGCAAGTGTAGGTGTGTCACTCCACTCCTCCGAGGTATTATCATAGCCTCCTTTTCATTCTCTGTAACAGGCTTTGCCACACCATTTACTGTAGTGAAAAGGAAAACAACATAATAGACTTGGATAAATAAAGGAGAGGACAGACTACTGACAGTGCTGATGTTAATAGCTGCTCTAAGTACTTAAATGACAATAGTTGAATAACAAGGGGATGGTGAAGAAAGGGAACAATGTGATAAGATCATCTACATGAAGATGACCAGTACAACGGAAATAAACAGCTATTCCAAGCAGGGGTGCAGCGCTAAAAGTCTAAAGGCAAGTGAGTGTCGTGTACTAATATATTACCGAGTAGCTCCACCAGCATGCATTAATACGTGATCGTGACGCCGCACAAGCCCGTCAACTTAACTACAACAATGCTGTGGTACAGTGAAAGTAGTAGTGGTGGTGGTGTGCAAAAAACGGGGACTGATATATTTAGTGGGAGCGAGTTGATGTACGGCTCTGGAAGGAAGCGGTGCGGTGTTGGAAAGGCATACTTACAACAGAATTTTATAAGATGTGTACACATAAAAATGGAAAGCATGAGGACAGGGAGGACGAGGATGATGTGTCTGTTGTTAGTGACAAATAGGCGAGAAGCACCCACTTGGCATACTAGTGTTTACCGCAGCCACAAGTGATTAAGCAGGAGCAGCGTCGACGGTTAGTAGTAGTACGGGAATATGTAGTACTTTTCCTGTGTGAAGTACGATGGAGCATGATGAAAATAAGATGGGACGGAAAATGCAAGTTGAAAATGCACACATACCTACCACTTCTCTACCAACTACACAGTAGTCGTTCAGCCATTCATTTCGTATAATAATAATGATTATTATTACGTTTTATAAGAGGAGCATCCAGTGCATTACACGCTGGTAGTTTGTTTGGTTTCCCGGGCAGAGAAGAGGAGTCCCTTGGTTGCGTTATATAACGGGAGCTCGACGCCACCACAACCACTCTCTCTGGTTGTTTACCCTGAGTGAAATGATGATGACGATGATGAGGCTTGGCAAGAGAATACGAACCAACTGCCACTGAAAGCTTGAGTCAATGCATTTAAAGTTCCCAAAGGTCCGCTTCACCTGCTACGTACGTGGAAACCTACGAAATTAACACAAATTTAGCTTCCATTGGAGAGAAACAAACTCTGCGAGAATTTTCTGGGTGATATCGTATAGCAAACATATCGCCACTTCCAGCAGCAGAATAATAAATAACTATGTGGAAAATGAGGCGGTTGGAACAGTTCAACTTATTCCATAAATTCACATACAAATATAACCAAAGCAAAACAAAAATTGCAATATTAATTATTCTTGTAAAATAATGGAATAACACGGATACGCCAGATTCCTTTGCTTGATCAAATTATTCGTTGGTCTAGCATTTTATAACACTGTGTACACAGAGTGGCAGAGGCGAGCAGGATGAAATACTAGTCGCAAGTACGACTCCAGACATTAGGAAACACACACAGGCTATTTTAAACGAGCACTTTCACCACTAGACAAGGTTTTCAGCAAGATAATATGCTTTTTAAATTATATTTTATGCTTGCCAGGAAGAGGGTAATTACTCATACCGTGGTGGTGTGTGGTGTAGTGTGGCGTGATGGTAAAACTGGAATACTTACTTTTTATTATCAGGCCACTCTGAACACAAGCTCAGCAATAATTAACTTCCAGCGAAAACTAAAAGTGCCGGACAAAGTGAAGTTGAACGGGAAAAAGAAAAGGAATTTCATTAGCGAATGAGGATGCCTGTGTTGAACCCACATACCAATTTCAAACGGTACAAGACATGCATGTCATCAAGAAGCCTGCATTGGCAATATAAAACGGCATCATATTACTATAATACATTACATTACAGGGAACCACACCAACACTACTTATTGCTTCCACATTTTCCAGAAAATTTTCTCATGTTCCAAGAAAGAAATGTTGACAGGCCGTTGACGGGTATTTAATATATATGGCATATTGGAATTGAATAACTTTTGGGTGCAATGGCGAAATGTGGGCACATTTCTTCTTTACCTAGTGATCTCTTTCATTGTTATTATTGCATTTGTCTGTTGCTCCGGAAATTACATACCTACTTTTAGTTACCTACCTGTAGGTACACTTTTTCCATAGTTTGGAAAAGACGCAAATAGGTCGAAAGTTAATTAAACAGGCTGATTTATGAGTGAAATTCCTTGAAATGCGTCATAGGAAGTAGACAGGTGGAATACGGTACATCATTTTGTGTCAAGATGAAAAACGTGGTAAACTTTAGGAAAATAATGGTGACGTTGTACTTGTTTTTACATACTGTCAAGGGTTCATTTTTACTGAGTTGTAAAAATGAAATAGTTTTCTTTTTCAGTGTGAGTGGTCAGCCTTTTTTGTTTCTTCTTTCATTTTACTTTTGTCCCTTGTATTCAAAGGTGTGATGTTATGTAAGCGTATAGTCAAATGGCATAGTGTTGCTCTCAAAAGAAAAGCGTATCTCTAACTGTGCGTTCGAGTATACAAATCGCTGGATTTATAAATAGCGACAGAAAATTATAACTGGATGATGATCTTGTCGTAGGTGGAATGGGAGGACTAAGGTAATGAAGAGAAAGCGACTGAGGACGACAGCATGACAGAGAAAGAGATATGAAGGTGGTGGTGTGTGCTCTCAACTAGTTTGTTCTATTCTCAAATTCCCGTCTCAAAATTATGTTTGGCAAAGTCGTCGTTGTGTCGTGAAGGTGCACTCGAAACGAAGTAATTTGAGTAGGATTACCAAAATAAACACGAAATATAAAATGTTGTCACTTCATTCCTCCTTCTCCCCTTTATGTTTATACATTACCCCAGAATGCTTGACGCTCATTTCTTGCAGCCCGTATTTATATCCCGGCGAAACCGGTGTTAGTCTAGCTCATTCGTCACGACGGGTTAATGTCTTTTGGGATAAAGTTTTGTTTTTGAAATATATCCAAACCAAAATGAAACTCGCTTCATTATTTACTTGCCAGCGTAACAAAACTCATTGCTTTGTTCATCGTTTTTTTGGTTGTTTAGTGTCTTATCTATACATCCAAGAAATGAGAAAATGCAAGGCGCCTGCAGTATTCATTCAACTTATCCCCGTTCTCTCGATCTCGTTTAAAACTAAACGAACATCTAAATGCACATGAGTAAGTAGCCTTGTTATGAGACTTGCAATATCTCAGAAAGAATCTTAAAGTGCAAAATTGGTCATGTTGAAATTACGCCCTTTTCACCAAACAACATAAAATTGTTTGTTAGTTTTGTATTTCTTTTTAGGAGCACGCAAGAGAGACTTAAGTAGTTTCTACTTTGATGAAATGGGTATCGGCGCCGCCTCTCCTTGTGTGTAGACAAGGCAATATTATTACACGAAAACTATTTATACACGCGCCCGCTCCTCTTTATCTTACCAAGAGAAATAAATGGAACAAGTAAATTCTCTTGTTCCAACATACCTATACGTATGTACCTTTCACTTGGCTTTCTCCTTATTACCGAAAAACACACAAGACAGAGGGAAACCCTTCACACGGTATGTTGGACAGGTTACATCTTGGATAAACCCAGCCATGTTTGTTTACATTTTTACTTTATGTGAATTTTTTTTGCGATATCCGAAAATCTCTATTTTCCGGAGCACACATAATGTTATAAAAGCCTCGGTACGAAGCCTCATATTACTTATGCGACGCTAATACCGGTGTACGTATTATGTATCACGATAATAATAATATGTAGTGCATCTGAGAAATACCGCGTCATTTTATAAGATCACCCTTTCCCTTTTTGATCTCCCTTTTTCTTCTGAGCAAAGTTTGTTTTTCATCTTTCAAGACACAGAACTTGTTCTAAGGCTAAAGGTGAGCAAGTGCCTACTTCTTGCTTATACGAAGAATTTGAGACCTTCCTGCCTGCCTTCATGAAGAATATTATATTTGTAGGAAAGTAAGTAGCTACTTGTTTCTCCAGAGAGAATGAATGCTGGTGGGTGGGAGGTCGTGCGGATATGGTAACTAAAACTATTAGGCAAAAGTCATTACCAGTTTTTGTCGAAAAATAGCTGCATAATATTGGATATTTTCCATCTAATGTCTGATACTTGAAGAGTTGCGGAAAAGTTGGATGATTGTTCCAAAAAATTAGTGAAGAAAACTATTTCCAGTTGCGTCGTCAATGCCGTCATATATTACTTTTCGATCCTAATTTGAAAGCCATAACGTATTAGATATACCGTCTACTTCTCGTGTTCTTTTTGATGCTGGCTGACGGATACCTAACCCGTCACTTTCATTGCTCAAACTCTTGTTTGGATTACTTTTTTAGGTGAGCAGTATATCCCTGGTAGAATGCAGGCGTGTCTTATTTTTAGATGATATAAAACATTGACATCCCATACCATGTCAAACAATGAAAAACAAGACAGTTTTCCGATGAATAATTCCAATGTTTCGTGCAATATCATAACAAGCATTCCTCCTCCTTCACCTCCTGAAAACTACATAGGTGATAGGTAGGGACATTAACTACACATTACATAATGACATGAAAGTAAAAAACATTCAAAAACACTTGCTTACAACCTAATTGAGTTTCCTGGACAGTTGAAACGAATCGAAAATGACATAATGCTGCTGGCAAAACCCATCTTAGTGGATCGTTTATATCCACAAAATCGTTAAACGGTAGCCAAATAGCAATTGAATGATTTCTCTTTGCCTTATACATTAATTATAATAAAGTCACGAGAGTAAGTCAATTAATAGTGGAACTTTCTCTGTAAAATTCCTATCAGGCAGCGTGACAGAAGGAGGGAGACCAAGCGTGAGTGAAAAAGTGTTGTTGCTTTATCCGTTGACTATGTGTCTACATATGTGTGCACGGACAGAGAGATAACCGTTTTCCAATTCGACTTGGCTGATATATATATTCTCATGATCATTCCAACACTAATGAATTCCCCTACACACTCAGACAACACGGAGAGAGAGGGGACGAGAAGATGTAGTAGTGGAGTATGTAGCGTACGTGTATTGATTTTTTATTTGTGTGATTAATTACAAAGTTGGACGCACTCCTGCTACCGGGTAATCCATTCATTGACAATGAAATGCGGGCTACCATCACACGGTAACGAAAATGCGATAGCTCACAATGGGAGTCACGACCTGTTTTGCACTATATTTAGAGAACATCCATTTGTACATTTTCCCATTTCGGTGGGCGCTTAAAATCATCCAACCTTGTACACACATGAAAGATAAAGTAGAGTATCAGTCAGCAGAGAAAACAACAAAAGGTTGACTGGCATTTCGTTTACATGCACACAAACGCACAGAAGCAAGATAATAGAGGTTTTTTTATTAGACTCCAATATTTGGTATTTGCAATACTCTTCTCCGGCTTCCATGAGTGGTGTTTTTGAAGGTACAAAATGGGTGAAGGAAACTTACTGCCGTAAAAAAATTAGTGCTATTAACATGGACCATTATCTCCGATTTCTTTGAGAAAATGGAAAGAGAAAAGAACTTGCTTTGCTTGTCCAGCATTAACAAATAAAAGTTTCGTGCGTGTGGATTTTTTGTCCTGAAGTTTTTTTTTCTTACGTGAGTAGTAATAATAAACTTGTTATAAACAGTGACCATCAAGTAGCTGACAAGTTTGTACAAAATTCTGATCATCACAACGATAAAACAGGATTATCTGTCGGGCATCTATCCCAAGTTGACGATGATGATGGATATATTGATGGTTTCCGTGTAGTCCTGCTGGTATGCAAATCAACAGGATGTTTATGATTAAAAAATCATCTTGGATAACCAAAAAGGAAATGGCTTTTAACGGCGACCATTCCAATTAATCTGCAAATATTTGATCCACTCGAATGAATCGTGTGGTTGGACGGACGGACAAATATGGCTAAGCCATCGGCATGCTGACAAGTAAGGCATGCAATAAACAATTGGGAGATAAGAACACTATACTACAAGTAGCAGTCAAGTAGTGGCAGGAAAACGGAAAAAGTGAATGAGTAAAGACTTTCGGACTGTCAGGGCCTTAACAACAGCCATTCGTGTGTACATGATATTATATAGACACAAAAAGTGTAGATTGTAGTCACATGTAAGAAGAACACAAGGGATCGGACAACTTTAATCAGTGAAAAGAATGGAAGTGTGTGTGTGTATTTTTGACAGGGATGAACCTTTACATTTCAGATATATGATTGCTCTCCATTAAATTAATCGTAGCTGGTAAAACTTCCGTTTCACGAAACACCAATTTTATTTTACGTTGCATTAGATAGGCCGTTTCTCACACTCATTCCCTATCCACCATGAACATCATGATTATTATAGAAGTGTGCCATACACACATCAGATCAACTACGTTGGCTCATACGATTTTCGAACGGCTTCCAACTTAGGTTTCGTAAATTGAGTTTTTGTCATCACTGCTGCAACATTATAAGACATGGAAGGAGAGATGCTGTTTTAGTTCTTTCTTGGAATATGGTGCGAGATGATCTTTACAGTTATACTTTCTCAAAAAAAGCCGTACAGTTCACCCAACTTTTCGTTTCTCGGAATGCCCCACACCATCTTTTCCTTGCTCCCACTCAGCCAACCTTGCGTAACTTATGGTAGTAAAAAGGAACAAGATGACATAAATATTACGTACTCACGTAACAAGGAAAGCTACAGATATCCCATAAAAGTGATCTGTTTCTTTTAGCTTTACTCCCTGTCTATTATTATTATTAAAATATGATTTACTGCTAAATTATCCTCTCTGTCACTTAGCCTCCCAATTTTTGCCTCTTGCTTGACATTTTCTCCTGCTTCTTATCTCCCACTTGCAATCAAAATTAAGCGGATTATTGTGAGAAATCTAACTGGTAAAGGAGCTTGTTATTAGCATATTATTTATCAGTTGAAAAGTGTTGACACGACTGCTATATAGTAGCAGAAGGGCACACGGTTATCCTATACCGTTCCTGTCACTTCTTCTACCGTCATCCGCCTTGTTCGGATTAACAGTCTGTGGACGTCTCCTTCTATCCCTATCTCTCCACGTTCTCTGTTCTCCAGTACCCCTTCAAGTGTAAAGTAAATGGAACAAATGAGTGGCTTCATCTTCCTTCTGCACCACTATAATTTCTTCTGTAATGGTACTCCTACAGGAGAACTTTTGGGCCGAACCTATCGCATGCCATTCATTCAACACACAGGTTGAGCAATTTTGTCTGCCAACAGCAGATACACTATAGCTCCAGTTTCAAATCGCTTTATTATACTAATACATACAGTTGAAACATAAATCCATGTTTCCAATTGCTGACGAAACTATGTATTCGACTTTTTGTCACTTTCTCCGCCGAGTTTAACTGAAAAGCTCAAGGCTCAATCCGCATTATACACATAATACAAGAGACTATATAGCACCTCACTATGTAAGCTTATGAATTCAACATGAGCGAGAAAAATACTTTCTGCGATTGAAGAAAAAGTAGGCGAAAGTAAAAAGCTAAATCAAAAGGATTCGAATGAACTTTGAAATAATGAACATAAAAGTTATACATGTGTAATGGAAAGGGCTTTGCATTCCGTCTTGTTATATTCCCTTGTCATCAGTCTCATGCAAAACAGTGACAAAATTCAACAACAAGTAGGTTCCTTGTTTTGCAAAATCCTTTCTTGCAGTGTGCACTCTACACTGATCCTTTTTCCTTTGAAAAATTTCCGGTCGTGTTACACTGGTTATGACCTTTACAACTGAAACTCCTGACGGTACTTTCCGCACCAAAAACTTGGTATCCCACATAAACAAGACAGAGAGAAACAACTATAAACTGCCTAAATATAATTTGCACATTCCGTTTTGCAAAATACCTGTTGTGCATAATACACACATATTTTAAATATTTACACATTTTCTCCAGTTAACTTTGACATGTAAATATCGCTGACGCGACGTTATCGTGTAGGAGAGGAGCAACCAAAAAATCATTATTTACTTTATTAACCACCTTGAATAGCCACGTATAACATGTCATGACATTTTTCAAAGCTTTGCACTTTGTAGTAATACAGTTGATGAAAATGGATTACCTATTTATAGGTATTATTATTATCCAGAATTGCTGACGCGAAACAGAGGGCGACGGTTCGACGCTCTATAAAAAGGTTCTTTATTCGGAAACATGAATAAAATACATATTCAGAGAGGTAAGGTGACAACAAAAATACATGTGGATTTTCTTTTCGTGTTCCATTTAAAAAAATTATGATGCAACTACTAGGAATGTTGTTGTTGTTGAAATACGGACTCTGTACGCTTAGGTGAGTGTAGTAAAATATCCAGATATCGAATTTCCTTTGCTACAAACAACCAGAAAACACATAGACCAAAGTGAAAAGTCAATTTATCGTTTGTGTTCCCTTTATTTCTGGGCATTTCATGTCGTTGGCTTTTTCCCTGCAGACAGAGAAAGAGAACCAGAAAGGAAGCAGCGTACAACACACAAAACATTGAACGGAAGGAAAGGGAAATGTGATGTTTAAACCGAAAAATGAGGTTTTATGTGCACTTTTAAAGATCACTAATTTTAAGAACAAGAACACAGGGCAATGTGAGAGCACTCAAGCACGACAGGGTGAACGTGTCTGCGGTGTCTCCAGTGCTTTGGCAGCAAGAAAGAACAGACCTAAATGAGCAAATGCATTAAACTGGATGACTGAATTTCGTCGTCGTAGCAGAAAAAAAATCTTTCCAGAAAGAAAGTGGATAGGTTTGCTATTAGAATCAACGTTTTTTATGGGAGCACCCATTTTCTCTCTCTCATTCCCTGCTTTCACTCTTCTAGTATTCCGATATGTATTTCAGTTTTTAGAGAAGAACGCAAGCAGATTTTGAGGAGGAAAAGGACGACAATGACAATAAACACAAACAAGACAAGGGCCTCCCGATGCAATATGTTTACACAGTAAAAACACTTGATAGTGCCGATTTTCACAGTTGCATGATTAAACAAGAAAACACAAGTGGAAACGACATTAATCAAAGCTTCGCGAGCTACTCCTTCACGTTGTACCCCCCACACACACATTCAATCCACATACAAATAAGGTTAAACAAATATTGGCAGCTATTGTCATCCTGTTGGAGAAAACTAGAGAGTGTAAAAATCCAACTATTATACACACGTTTCACACGTTGTAGACTGGCCCTAATATTCATGTATTTAGTGGTGCGCGCATACTTTCACCCATGTCCTACCCCATTCTATTGGTGAAAACACTGATATGTAACTGTACATTAGAAAAAGACCATAGACCCATGAATACACAGGGGATGTGCTATATAGACGTTCTGCTTAGTGCACGGCTACACATGATAATGATGTCGCTAAAAGGTACTACTATACCATGGGAAACTGATTCTTCATGATAATTTCAACAGAGAGCTGGAGAGAGAGAAAGGAGAGAGATCTGAGGAAAAGAGAGAGTTTGCTTTAGAATAAAAGAAATCAGGCTCCCTGCTAACTACAAGCTCTGACGAATAGACATATGTCTATAAAAGTCATTGTCATTGTTAAAAAGAAAGTGTTTCCACCGATACATCTTTGCTAGGATATTATCTACTAAACACGGACGCCACATGCTGAAGGCACATAAACACATTTCATTTGCCTGTTTTGCTTTGAGTAAATCCCCAGTCCTGTCACGGCAGCCGAGAGTGAGTATGGGAGTAGGTATAAATACACAAATGTATGGTAAATAAGGATGAGCATTGAATTAACGTGGTGGATTTATAAATATACAAACAGGAAAAGTGAAAGACCACTTATATAACGCAAACAAACAGATGACAAACTCTGTCGTTGCTGCTGCCATTATTGTGTACCAGAAATTGGATGGTGTAAACGCTGTGTGTTCGAAGGAACTGTTATGTTGATAGTTTAATAGAGCAAAAAACATGCCTTGGTGTGTACGTGTTTGCACACCATCATCATCATCATTATAACATGACTGCAGTTTCCAAAATTAAACTGAGAGTGACGCACCACCACCACCACCTAGTTTTATAATGAAAGCTGTGTAGTTGCAGTATTATGGGGCATTAAGCTCATGTATATGCATGGAAAATCTTTCCCTTGAATGAATGTGAAACATTTCACTTACTTTTTACATCTTTTTGTCGTGCTCAAACTCAAACTACTACTAAATATGACTAATGTAACTTTGATCGTATTAGGTTCAGCAACTACTCACACTTACCTATACGCAGACACAGACAGAGTCTATGCACATTGAAGAGTTGTGAAGACTCTTCTCGTAATTAATGATGAAAAAGTTTTTCACTCTCGAATTCGAAAGCTATCTATCTCCAATTCGATTAAGTTCACATACTTGATAAAACCTTTGCACATAAAATCATATATGATTTTCTCCACCTCCTCCTCTGTGGATACTACAGCACGTGGAAGTAGCATGGATGTGTATGTAAGTTAAATTTACTTGGCTGACGGACGGAGAAGAAATCGAAGAGCAAATATTCTCTGTTATCCTACACACGCGAAATTGCGCATTTATGGCTCCAGGTTTGTTTCATTTACACGAATTTCCATTCACTCCTGCCGTCGCTGGGATGAATGTTTTCCCCCTTCATCAAACTACTCGTTTTACCAATAGAAATAAAATTGTCAAAAACTTCTGCCATCATCCATTGTTCCTTTGGGGAACGGAGAGACTTCATTTGAAAACTCGGTGCTGGCTGAAGCACCACAACAAAAACTACACAGGCTGTTGGTGTAGGTGTTAATGCTGAAAAATTACAGAATTCTAATGTAGACATCCAATTTGAATAAATAAACAAGTGAAAGCAGAGCAAACATGAGTTGTGAGAAGAAAAAGTGTGAGGAAGTGACGACTTTCACTAAAGATCATTACGAAGTATGGCCCCCGGCTAAAGGGCATATGTTGAAATTATATACATGTATTCATGCATATCAATATGAGATACCAACACGCACACGTGATTTCTCAAAATGCATAATGTATGTGTTTACTTGTGAGTAAAAGTGAGCTTTTCATGGCCGCCATAATTGCACCTGCTGACATCCGAATCTACTCACTTCACTCCCTTTTAATAATGGCCGATTTTAAGGGAAAAAGGGTCTTTTGTTTGCAGTGTCGATGCGATGCTTCAATTCCCACAAAAATGGATATGAATATTTTAACTTTTGCTCCAACATAGCGCAACCTGTAAGCCTTTGATGCTCAAACTCATGATGATTCAAGGCACACACTGTGCACGTACGCCTTATATCATATTTATAAAAGGGTCGCCGTTCGGATCGTCATGAGCCTTTTCAGAAAGGCACCGTAAAAAATTACGGGTCATATTGTTCCTTGACGACTGTGGTGAATGCAGTCGAGTCATGAGAGACGATTACGGATACAACAGCCCAAGAATACGAGTAGAGGTTGCGGTAATTTTTGTTGCAACATTACATTCCCGTTTTAAATCAGAATAAAATAAATTGGAAGGATACTTTGGTAGAAAAATGGCCAATTTTGAACTGAGGTAACAACTGGATAAATAAAAGAGTAATGAAATTCACTGAAGAGGAAAAAGGTAGCAGACCTTTTCTAAACCATATTTTACGACTAAACCCCATCATCAGGATCCGAAATAAATATTATATATTTCAGAGTCGAAGGCTGCTTTTTTCTCGAAGGTTGCAAAAAACAAGCAACTATATTACACTACACACATGTATAGAAATACAAAATGGGATATGAGATATGATCGCCATCCTGAATATAAATGTACATTACGGGGGCTGTAGTGAACATGAAAGCATACCCATCTTTAAGTAAGTATATAGGCATAGTTGCCGATATTTCTGAGAAAATCTTCAGAGAAAAAGTTGAAGAAACGCGAATCACCTGAAAGATTTGAGGAAAATTATAAGCACTTCCTTCTGCAAAGGAAAAATATGATTTGAGAGTGCACGACCATGAATGCTTGAAAGTATGTCACGATGAATTCCTTTACCACACATATCATTCCTTCTCCCGAGAATTCATCTCTTTGTGAATGTATGAAGGAAGGACGACGTGGGGATGACTTATGAAATTGTGTGTTGCTGCCTCTGTTGAAAATGGAACGAGAGGAGAAGCGAGTTAAGGAGAAGCAGAGAGGATTTCCGTTTTAGATGTTGTTTCGAGCTTCCGTGCTGATAAAGGTTTTGCCAGGTAAGTGAAATACAAGACGGTCGTCGTAACGCGAGGCAGAAAGAAAGATGCACTAACACCACCACACTTCAGCACCAATACCACCGTTACTGCGGAAGCAATGAGATGGATACGCATCGCATTCATATACATGAATGGTCCCACTACCACTGTAGATAAATCACACATTTTTCACCTTGTTGAACATACTCACGTAAGGATGTTAGACTGGTCGGCTAGGAGCTCGCCACCATCACGTCGATGACTGCTCCATCAAATTTCCAGTCCCACGATCCAGTAGCGAACATGGAGAACAGAACCAAGACGGGGAGAGCTCAAGAAAGAGGGAAAAGGCAAGAGAAGAAGGTAGTGAAGTGACAAGTGCCTTGTTTGCGTTGATATGTGTGCAAGGGCATCGTTATGCCTCCTTTTATAAGGCGCAACATGAATAATTGATGGACAATCTTGCATCTGCAGCGTTTTTTTGTCAGCAGTACACACAGTTTATTGGTATCAAATTGTAGATTTATATGAAGTGCGAGAGCGTAATATGTAGAGAGAAAGACATTCAGATATTTTACCACGACCTCAATGCATCTACTTTTACACTAGGGATACATGACCATCAACACATTACACGGCTCTAGTCTAGAGCCTTTAGAGCACGGGATTTTGCCGCAAGTGGACAGCCAATTTGAAGCAAAAGCATATAACATACATATAACAGGGAGTTTAGCACCAAGTTTTCATATCACTAGCAAACTCACTAGTATAGCCAGCGGCACATTTCTTGATCATTTGCCACCGTCAACCGTTGTTGTGTAGAAAAGAGAAACCGCCATGATTTATAGCCCATGCGAAATGTAAAAGAGCAACTTTTCATGTCCTTGTGCGTACTATCATCATGATACTATATGCATTACTGTGATCCGGTGTTCGGAAGTAAGCTTAAGGTTTCTTTGTTGTTTGTGAAACAAATAATATGTTGGAAAAGAGCGTGGTGAAAATTAAATACATGTGCCCCTTCCGCTTTCCCTTATAATTTGAATATTTTCCGGAAGTGAGCCCCACGCACACACCTTGGAAACACATAGCATACATTTTTAAATAGGCAAGTTAAGTTTAGGAGTGGTACCTACACTGTTGCATAATTTCAGGTTGCATAACGTGAATATGAAACAAGAATTGAGTCTTGAAGATTATATTTATGTTGTGCTGTGTTTTTATTATTCTTTTCTAGAATTCAATTGCTTTTCGTCAAGATTTGGAATGTCCTCAGGACATGACATTACTTGAAAATTCTGGGGAAAAGTACTGCGACCTATTTTTTTATCCTTCCTACTACTGTGTTTTACGCTTAAACAATTCATGTAGTGGTAGGATCCGTTAGCATTGCTGCTACTATCTGAAAACATTACTCTCAAAATGGGATTGGCTTTCGGCTGCTGTTACGTCCTAGTCGAAACCACTCTTATTATTATTATTGTTATTACCTATTTTTGTACCATTTCATTTTTCTTCTCATGACTCACTGTCATCACCACAGAATAGACTGCGGACGTGCTTTTGATGTTGACTCTGTCCCAAAAACGAGAATGTGTATTCAAAACACACTAATCGATAAATGCATCAGATGGTAATAATAGGAAAATATAACGTCTGCATGATGAGTGGGTGAGGAAACCCTTTCAAAATACTAGGATCTAAGGAAATAGCGGTGGTCTGATGTGCAATACATGTTTCATCAACTCTTTCAACGGTACCGGATTTGTAGGAGTTTCTAGTTTTTTCTCCTGCAGACAATCCAAATACTTGTATATTTGGATAGATCTCGGATGTATGTATTTGTATTTCATCTCATTCTTTTTTTGTGTGCATAACTTATTAATTTAGAGATCAAGATCAAATTCAACTAGAGAGTTTGGATAGTCCATTCCTCGCCTGATAGGTACGTAGATTGAAGCTAGACAGGCAAACACTCAGGACTACGATACTTAAAGGACAATTGGGAAATATAGTTCTACTTCCACTGAGCTCTTCAAATGCACACAAATGATCCAGAAAAGGCTCAATTGAAAATAATGTAATGCTGCACGCAAAAATTCACATCTGTCGTTGCTTTATAGTAGAGCATACAGCAGAAGCGTCCATTATCATCATCAGAATACTATCCGCGCTCATTACTGCTCATATTTCATCTCGGTTCATTGGTCTTCTTCTAACATTGTTATACCAAATGATGGTAGAACTAGTTTCATGGGATTTAAGCTATCTTCTAACATGATCCGTTTTAAATGAATATCGCCAAAGTTTCTGGTATGGTGTATATAGTACCGTAGTAATGCGCATCAATCTCTATTTCCTTTACTGATTATTACATGAATTGATTTACAACAATAATCAGTAATCAACGTAACTTTCTGCCGCTATTCAGCGATTGAGCTGGAAGTATATTATCGATCCACTTTCATTATGAAGCCTTGACAAGATAATCAGTTCAGTTGAAAGTCAGTACTAATTGAGTACCACTTGACCACAACATTCAGCTTTTATTTGGAGTGAGAGTATGGCAAGTAATTACAAGAGTTTTCTGGCTCTCGATTTTTCATTTAAACTAAATGAAATGCCTGTCATATCTGAATATCGTGATAATGATCGACAACAAGAATGGGAAATATTTTTCCAACATTGATCTGAAATTACTTGTGTGAAATTTACCACACTCCACCAACACACTCGTCGGCAGCGTTTTCATTCCGAAATATTTTATTCGAAGGGAGGAATGCTTCTGTGCCGGTACCTTCTATTCCGCTTTTATTTTATTCCATTCAGGGCTAAATATTTGGACATAAAGCACTACAGACCTTCCTATTACATCTTTTTTTCTTCATTTTGTACGAGTCAGTCAAAGCCTTTCCACCTCATACGCTTTCTCCTTTTCTCTCTTTCGAGATTATGTGGACGTTATGTGAGCACAAAAGTAAATTCTTGAACTATCATCATCATCATCATCATTCAACTATATACCCATGCCGGCGAAGTAAATGTGTTTGTGTGTATCCAGGTTTAACGTCTATGCACTTATTCTAACGTTCTTTGAATGTGTGGGATGAGCAGGACTTAATCTACAGTTATTACTTTCAGTAGGCTTCATTCATTCTCGTAGTCTCTGCTATCTCCCCGTCCGTCTGCTCACCAAAAGAATAGACAGAAGAAGAAAAAAAGAAAGAAAGAAATTGCAAGACGATTGTAAAACAAGACCGACTCTTTCAGATAGATAGACGAAAAAAATACAAAAGCATTCACTCACAAATGCAGTAATGCTGGTAGGTAGGCTGTGTGGTACTGTGATGAAGCAAGCATGAAATGTGTGCATTGTTTCCGCATATTGAAGACCTGGAGTTTTCTACCAACCATCTCAATTTTCACTCCATTTTTGTGCTTATATGCATTGCTTTGTACATACATGCATTTCAAAGATAGCACAGACGACTTCTAAAAATGAGAGTTAAACTATATGGAAAATTGCAAAGAATGGGCAATAATAAGTAAAGTAACTAACCATCCTTTCCATCTATTCCATCCTCCCCCGTCTCTTTCTTGGCTAACCCCTACACTCTCTCCTAATAGCATACAATACACATTTCTCCTGTCAAGGAATTTTCTCCACTCAGGCATACCAGCTCATATCAGTTCTTGTATGCAGCCTTTTATGTTGATTTTTGAAGCGAATGATAAAAGAGACAGGAAAAATGATAGATACGTTAACCGTCTGTGAGATATGAAGGTAGATTGATAGGTGCCTACACAAAAGTATACGTAACGCAGGAGTTTTACAAACTCACATGTCATCTCTTCGTCTTGTGGTGATATATTTACTTGAGCATAAGGTTGCTAGAAGTGTTCACTTAGAGAAAAGGTTCGCCTTGAATTGACTCGTTTACTCGTTAGATTGAGATATAAGCTCCAAGTTTCTTTTTACATTAATATCGCAAATGTAAAACGTACAAAAGCAGCCGTTTCTAACCAAAGCTTTGGAGAAAGTGCGTTTCTTCTTTATTCGTCTGGTTAACTTCTTTCCCTTGAAAAGAGAAATACTGATTGGTAGCTTTACACACAGAGAAAGACATATACACATACACATCGTAACTTTTTGCTTTTGGTCCATTGATTCGATAATCAGGGAAACTTTTATGTAAGCATGGCACAAAGTAGTTAAAACGATAACAACAACGAGAGAGGAAATAAGTTTTTTTTTTGAACTTTTACTTGACCACAAGAAACGGAGAAGAAAATGTTACAACCAAAGGGCTAATGGAACAAGGAATGAAATGCCTTACCAAATAAGTTTATCGGCAGCTTTGTACATTTATGTAACTTGGATCAACCACTTTGTCCTCGTCATTGTTCCTTCTGCTACTCGAAACGTAAATAAGTCATGTAAAATTGAATTAAATGCTCGTCTCGATAGAAATTTGAAATAGGATCCACGACCACTATTATAACTTTAGCCTATTCTTCAGTGCCCATTTGCTACCCGATCTAATGTGTAGCAATTGTGCTTTTTTTATCAGGGTAACATTTCATCAATTTCTTTTTCTCCCCTAAATGCATCAACCTACACTATTTGCAACTTATGGGCATATCAAATGTACAAGTGGTTTGTTATGTTTGTGCAGGAATGTATGAACCGGTTTTCTGCCTTCCTTTGATGCCCCACAAAATCTTCCGGATCAATTTAATACCACACACAGCTACAGCAAATAATACTACTACTAGCAACTTACTACACCACCACCAAGGAAAACCCTCGTTTTCTTTTACAATCTTGTAGTAACAGTAGTAGTAGTTGTAGTAGATGATGATGAAACAGAGCCTCCCTCCGCTTTTCATCTCCTTCACTCTGTTACATTCTTACATTTCGACGATTTTTCAGCATAAAAATACCATTGGTAATAGGATCCGTAATATGATGATACCTAAAAATAAATACTACACATATCAATAATATATGTTACTACATCACATACGTCAAAAATTGTACTCAAGTTTCTCTTTGTGATGCCACTACCAGAAATTTTCCTCAGAAGACAAACTATTTTCACTACTACAACTACTCCTACCCAAGTATACCAGGGAAACTTTCTAACATGTAGTCTAAACTAAACGAGTATAAAAAATATTGTATCTTGTAGAGTAAAAGTACTCTCTGTATGTAACCAAATTAGAGTTATTATTATCTTTGACAAAGCAAGTTAAAAGCTCACGTTGTTATGAGGAATGAAATTGTGTGTGTGTATGTGTTCCAAGTTTTGTAACTAGCAAAGGTTTTCCATTGAAGCGGAAAGTTTATTTGCGTCAACCGCGTCCTAACATTTTATTTGCTAGGATGCACATATAATACACAGGATTTATACACCGCGAACAGAGTAATTTTATTATTACTATTGTTATTATCGACGATTACTTTTCTGCCACTTCTAACTCTTTTCACTGCTCGTGTACTTGAGTTTTTAGTTGAAATCGACAGATGACTATTATATGCCCAGCACAATCATCAGAAGCAGCTTGGAAGCATCCAAGTGGAGAAAGGCATGGATGCTGAAAAATAAATACTTTCCTTCAAATAAAAACTGCTGCTCTTGTTGCAGTTTGTTACGAGTGCATGTTTTTGTGATCATTGGAGTACCAGGTGTGAAAGGCAAAGTAGAAAAAAATATATACGCGTGTTGGTTGTAAGGATAAACATTTCTAGAAAAAAAAAGACGAGTAAAGTCACTACTCTCTCTCGGTATTTATGTATGTACATAACTAAAATATATCTGTATAGAGCGTTCAACTGCTCACTTTGGAGTAACTGAAACAAATAAGCTGGGTAAATAGGAAATAAATTTTGTGAAAAATGTTATGATGGAAAATTTCTTTTTATATGCAGCAGACGGAGCGCGTTGAGAGTTTGCTAGCGTAATACAAATACATAAAAATATTATTCTTCTGAAAGGATAATGTTTGATGCCAAGGAATAAATGTATCGTATATCATCTTAGCAAGTTGGAGAAAGTCGATTGGTGGTGGGAGAGCGGATGAATGAGCAGTCATAATTGTACAGCTTCTTGAGCAGAGCATACACGCATTTTAATGGTTTCCCTCTTTCGAGAGAAAACTTGTAAAAATAGATTCTAGAGCCTTACTTGGAAGAGGTAATCTTTCACTGAAGCGGAATTATCCCACAAATTTCCATCGCATTTCGTACTCTGAAAGAAAGGTTAAGACAAAAAAAAGACTGTAGGGCTTGGATTTGCAAAATGCAGATAAATGTGAATAGAACTTTTTTCAACTGACTAATGTTTTACTGTGGTAAAGGCATTTAATGAAAATTTTAATCTTTTTCTGGATGAACTGTTTCAGTTGTTTTATCTAAATATAATTTCGACAGAATTATGAATGGCTTACTCGAAAATGTCGTGGAGTACACCTGCCAAATTTAACACTTTTTCCGCTTGAATACCCACGCATACTTATATTCAATGGAAAGGTGAATGAAATTTACCAAAAAAATAATTCGCTAAATGTACAAAAACAAAAAGAACATACTGTTGTGGGCAATGACGTAAATGTATATACTTATATACCTAAGTACATAGTCACATCAACTTCATATTTATGATATAATATACTAACCAGAAAGACAACAGGATGTGAGCACATGTTGTAGCTCAAATAGAAAGTTATTCGTGAAAGCACGTTGGAAAACATACAATCGTTCTTTATGAGTACCACGATGACACCACACCGCAACTTTCTTAGAAATGCTACCACTACTAATTTAATGGAACTACTTGCTTCGAGGCAGCACTCAATATTAATATTATTATGCTTTGATCTTCAGTTAGGCTTCCGTACATACCCATTTTAATAGACGAACAAATCAGTCTAGCTAGTTTTATCTAAACATTTCCCCCGAAAAATCTTTTATCTAACACACCATCCATTTTGGCACCATATCCATCACAAGTGCAGCCATGCCTTCAATCCGTGTGGACAGACAAACGACAACGAGTTATGTTAAAAGTGAACATTTTTGTAATAGCTGTGAAGCTAAGCTTATTTTTGTTTTGACTAAAGTGATTACAAAAAAACTATCAACATGTTTGGCAAATTTCTCTTGTTAGTGCAGTCATTAGTAACTAACTAGCTATTATTATTACCTTCCCATACAGAGAAGAGCGGAATTCTTACACAACACATTCAACATTCATTAGCTAAAGTTTTTATTACATTCTTTTTGTTTTCAGCAAGACAAGAGGAAAAAAAAGAAATTGAACAGAGTTTGTCTAAAGAGTGGAGAAAGCAACGCTACCATTTGTTATCAGATGGTTCGTGTTGAGTAATCGAAAATACATAATAAAATGTAAAAAAAACTCTATATAATATGTGGATATGCAATCAAAAAGAACGCCTAGAGAAAGCACTACTGCCTATTATTCTGTGCTAACTATTAAAAGATTTTGATTATTGCAAGAGCCTTCAGGAATGGAAAAAGAATTTCTCATGAATGAACGTATTCTTTTCAAGCATTGCTAATTCTGACTGATGAAAGTGTATGTGTGTTCATATGATTCTTTGTAATGCTAATGTGAAATGACTGGAGCACTAATAGCAGCACCATTGCTACTACTACAACAACAACAGCTACTGCCGCGGAGAGAGAGTGGGAGGGAGAGAGGGAGAGAGAAAGTGCTAGCAAACTACCACTACAATACTTCTCGACGGTTGATAATGTGCGCCTAGAGAAACACATTGGCTTGAAAAGAATGCGAAATGAAAGAAAAAGAAGCGTTGAGACTTTTTCCATGTTCGGTTTTTTCTCCGTTTTGGAATAAACCGAGAAAGAGTGTGTGTGTGTCTCTCTCTGTTCTATAACAACCAACTCACATTCTCTCTCTCTCTTTCTCTCATCATCCATGCATCTAATTTAAACATATAATATCCCCAATGTTGTTTGCCTCACCGCGTCATCTTCCATTCAAATGCTGGCATGATGACTGTGTAAGTGGTGGTGGTGGTAGGTGCTGTAGCAGCAGCAGCAGTGGTAGCAGAAAATATGCTAGTTATCATTATCATTATGATTATAGCCAGTAATGGTTGTAAAGTATGGTTTTTGCGTACGACAAACACAATACATGGAGTTTTCCATGTACATCTGCGAAAGTGAGTGAATTATGTCCAGTTGTAGAAGCTTCTGTGTGTGGTTCCATCACATACACAAAGTGGAGTGTAGTAATGTGTGTATGCGGCACTCTTCTCTGCAAAAGCTAGTCAAATATTGAGAAACATTTCTTTCTGTAGACATGCATACATGATTCCCTGCTCGTCTTGGCTTCCTCTCCCGCAGATCCCTGATGTGCACACACCGACACACACACTCACACAAATATTCAACAAGGAGTAGTTATGAAATTAGAATATTACATACATACACACTTTCCATATTTGGCAGTGAAGGGAAACAGTGAGTTCCTAATTTGAATTTCAATCGCATCTCTGCTCGTTACCTACCTACCTCAGGTGGAGAAAGTAACTTATACTATTTTATGTGGGGGGACTATAGGTGCACGTTACTAGTTCAAACATAATACCATCTATAATATTAGGAATTTTAGGAATGCATTTTGCTCTTCCCAGATGCTATCATATTACTGTTTCAGTAAGCTGTGCCGTCGCTGCTACCAATAATACATGAGCAGTGAAAGCATTATTTGTAACCAGCGTCCTGGTACTTATTTCCAATAAAGCGCACCTTTTGCGACCAGCAGTCCGCACCAATGCACTCACTTAGTCACAACGAATTTCTCCCAGAATTTATAATGTGCGGGCTGGGAAATATGCAGAATGGGAGGAAATGCCCCACCAAGCTCACCTTGAGGTGGAGAATCGCGTTTTTCTTCCATATGCCTGTGAAAATTTATATGTTCATCAAAACTGCACACTTGTTCATTTCGGTTTATCTAATGAAATAGCAGTTTTTTCAGCTCTTCTTAAATGTCAGCAGCGGTCGGGAATGGATACTCAGCAGAACTGTGATAAATATGCATATTGGACCCCCTCAATAAGTTATACGTCATAATTACTACGAGCCAGCAATTTTTAATTGCTTCAAAGCTAATGAATAATAGATGATTAACAGGAGGATGCCTAAATTGTCATATATACATACTTCATTCTTACTTAATTGCTGAATACTACTACAACACCACCTTTAGCGCATGTTAACGTAGGTTGGGCAAAATAATTTTTAACTACATTTTCAATGCCAATACTAGCTCAAGGGTTTGAGGGGAAGCTGTCCATCGCTGACGCTTTTAACATTCTTAAGCTACTAAATCTCTCACTACCCTTTTGCTTTTCCATTTTTATATGGATTTTTAATCTAATCATATTGAAAAAGTAGATCAACACCTTTGCTATGAAATATAAACGAAAAGGACATCTGCCTACTTTTTATTATATGGAATACAGGAAAGAGAAAATATTGAATTTATTATTATAGTTGAAATGTAAATTCGTTTGATAAGGTAAATAATACTCACACAGATTGTGAGTCACAGTGAGTATGCTTGATACTAGATGCCCATTGACTCCAGTAGTAGTAGAAAAATGCAGACTCGGGAAATTGTACTAATGAACATAAGGTAAACACAGGGGCCGAAGGCGATTGGTGCTAAGTATTCGCCACCAACAGATATAAACTTTTGGATAAAGAGTAGTGGGAAGTGATGTGGTGCGTAATAATAATAATAATAATCCCAACTTATGACGGATCATTTTCACACTGACTAAAGCCGTCCTTCAAACTATATAAAATTCTCACATTTTGTATTTCTATCAAACAAATTTGTAGGACAAGGTTATCTGTTCACAAAGCCAAAACAGAACACATGCACATGTTTTATGAATGTGTGAGTGAACTGACTGAAAGTTGGTAAAGCAGGTATGTATTGTGTCACAGATATTTATGCTCATTCTTTCCCCATCAATGTAATTTAACTTTGAGCGAACCTACCAACAACACGAGTATAATATATAATATGACGCAGTGAGAATGCTGTGAAAAATTGATTTGAAATGGGATGATAACCTGCATTAAAGCATGAAATTAAGTTTCTTGCTTCTACTACACTACACACAGTCTCTTTGCAGTCATGACGTGAAAGCGTTGAAAGGAAATTCAGAAAAAAATGGATTCTATTCTTAAATGTCAATAAGTTCAAGCAATTTATTTGAAAGAGTTTATTACAAAAAAAGTATAGTTCATAGTTTGCATAGTTTGTTGTTTCGATATTTCCATGTGCGCCGTCTCAGACACGTACTTGTTATATGATTGCAAAAGTCTTTATTTCCAAAGGTGCCAAACTTAGCAGAACTTGTTCTGCTGTTGTATAGTTAGGAAATGACTGTACATCTCGATAATCAGTTTCACTGGTATTTTCCAGAAGGCTGCTACGCATTTGTTGGCTTTCAGTTTCAATTGACTTGGGAGAATCTTAGAGGAATATAAAGGAGGAATAGAATGAGATGGAAATACATAAGCGGTGACACTCGGATTGTAAAGCGATTGCATAACCATAAGATGTCATTTGTCTCCCTGTGTACTTCACGTTAATGATATTCTGGCTATTGATATAGTAACATCTGCCTAAGATATATTCTATCGTATTATGAAAAGATGAACGTGCTATTATGCTCGCCATCATCACTGTACCTTCACAATAATACAGATAAATGAAGTTTTGAAACAGCAAGACATATCTGAGTAGAATCGGTCAAAATATCCTTGTCTGGAAACAAACACCATTAGTACCGCAGATAACGATCAATTCCATTTGCAGACATGAAGTGATGGGGACGGTCCAATTTCCCGTCAAATGCATTTGTGTACTGAAACCAAGTCCACACAAACAAATTTGTCATCTTGAATCTGACAAACACTTCTATGCACCGTACACATTATAGCCTCTACCTCCTGCCTACTTGAAAACCATAAATTATTTGTACCATCATCATGATAAAAGTTTTGATCAGTCAGGTTCTCTTTCTCTCGTCTGCGCTCTATTTCCTTCTTACTCGTTGCTTGTTGTACATACATCAATAGTGGACTTGCTTTGACTTTCCTTTTTAGCTGTATGAATTTTCTCCCTTCCTTTCTCCTTATCAACCTAACTGACAAGCATCCAGTTTGCTTATTTTCAAGTGTGAGTCTATAAACTTTGTCCAATAATATACTACACTCGTCTTGTTTTCGCTTTTCCCTAGTAGTGGAAACCACTTCCTCTTCCAGGTGGAATAAAGCAACGTACAAAATTTATACCAGGAAAGGAAGATGCTACCTCGAGAACCAACTCCAAAGTTTTTGCGCACAAAAATAAGTGATGTGTGGCAGAAGAGACCCCGAGTTATTAAAATTAGGCAGTCTATCATAAAACTGTGGTTACATTCAGAATCTGAGCCATGATGATGAGTGTATACAATGTGAATACTGCTGGGACTTCGCACACAAGGATGGCTTGGGAGAGAAACTTGGCATTCAAGTACATTAATTGAACAGTTTTAATCTATAAGGATTTATATAAAACATAGATATATAACTTGCCCATAAAATGAACTCGACGAACTCGAGGACTTTGTTAGATAACAGCTAACCAAAGCTGTTGTAACCAAGAATTTGTCGAAAAAATTATGTCGTGTGTCTAATGATGACGGGGTACAACATATTATGCGGGTTAATTTACTGATTATTACGAGTTTTGCTTTTCAACGACAAAACAAGTCGATATACACACGCTCACATATATATAATGCGACTGTCACGTAAGCTCTATAGTTACTCTGTGAGGCATGTAATTTGCAACGTATTTTTTTTAAAAATACTGTAACAACCTGAAGGGAAAATAATTTAAAGTTGATGTTATAAGCTGATAGTTAGAAAGGACAAAGGACAATGCTTACAAAGGTTTCGAATTGCATTTTTTAAACATAGAGTTTAAAGATTACGAAAGCTGAATAAAAGACATACAGATCTACCTTACAATGATGTAAATGTTTAACACGGAAAATGCTTGGAATTAAAGAGAAACTACGAAATTTTATTTCTCAGAATGCCCTCTGTGTCTGCAAGCTTTTTTCCCACTGGCCACTCTTTGTTGATGTTGAAAGTCAAAAAGATACCATAGTGGGCATTCAAGCTAATTAAAAAGAATCTAACAAAGTCACGTCGATAAGTATATATATGTGCTCAAGCCTCTAAGACTAGCTGTTGTACAAACAAAGTAAATCAAAACCGAATGGCAGGATAATTCCACAAAAGTTGAGTACTAGTTGGTTGCATCATCATCAAAACTACTTGGAATTTAGCATTTTTCTCAGATCTCGGCGGAAGTCCTCACCTACTTTCACTCTTATTCATTCTCTCCGTCTTAAAACGTGCTCCAAATGAGTTTCTCTAGTCCTGAACGTATTTTCCGGCGGCTGTCATTGTCATCACGAACGTTTGACATTGTAATTTCGGTACAATGCATCTTGTAATATTGCCATTCTTTCTTTGTGCGCTCTGCAGTTCGCCTACCTTTTTAAGTAGTTTTTACTAATTTCCTGTCATGACTCTACTTTATCTTGCTAAAGCTACAAAAAATGCTAAGAAACGCACAAAAAGTGAAGTATGCAGGTTTTCATATGCGCGGCAGTAACATTTTTTGTATAAATCAGAACCAATATATTTATCATTTTTAACTGGCCTTGACATATAGGGAAAGTAGCTTTCCATGTGAGTCTTAAGTAAGATGCTACTTAACTTGATTTTGACAATTTGTGAGAACTTCATGTCCAATCAGTAAAAAATACGAAACAAGAGCGCCATGGAAATCTCATTTATGGCTGCTGACATCATGCCGCCAACGCAAAATAAACATTGTTACTTTCCATCTTTCTTTTTTTCAAATACACTGTATAACCAGTTGCTGTTCAGACAAATTAGAATGCTAACTACCTAACTAATGCTCCTTATGCAATCCTCAGTAAAAATAGAAATCTTGAAGATAAATGGAATATGGGGGAGCGCTGTACAAACAGTTAAGGAAAAATTTCCATCCTTCCTAAAGCACTGGAATGTAACGATTTGATGACTATGGCAGGATTCAAACAGTGAACAGGAAATATTGAGAATATATCTCCCTGTATAGCTATATATTGTGTATCATCTATACCGTTATGGCATCATGGCAGATGTCATTGCACTCATTCTACTTGTTTCCGTTAGCCTTACAGTATTTTCATTTTATGCATACGCATGTGGAATGCGAATGCATCAGTCCCTGAATAGTGATTCAGTTGACTTTTTTGCCGATATGGAAATATGTATTGTGTGGGAAATAAGCTCTTTTCTAGTCGAGTACTAGGTAACAATTGTAAAAATCTCATTCAATCTCATTGCAAAACAGCCAGTGGAAAACTGGTTAGCGTATAAGATGACACAACTTTTCCCAAGATATGTGTATATAAAGCATATCATACAAGGTCGTATATTGCATACATATATATTATTTGAGTTTGAGAGTACATTGTTCAAATTGCAAAAATTTACACAAGAATAGCCTCTCAGAGAAGAAAACACCATTTCTATAGGCCAGCTGTCTGAAAATGTGATATATCGGACGCCACACATAGTCAGAGCTTCCGCCATTTTTCTCAGGCACTTTACCCACTTGAATAGAGTTGGAAGTTTCTCTTCTGAATACAAACACTCGCTTATGATGACGAGGATACGTATATAATATGCTGCGCTGGAGGTGTACCTGGGACCTTGTAAACAGACTTCTCATCATATTTATTCGTGTCTTTACTCCAAAGTTATGAAAAGGGATGTCAGCATGATATTCGTAGTACGTAGTGGCAATTCATCGTTATACTTATCATAAAATTACCTACCAGGAAGTCGAAATGAATAAAACGTGCTTGCCTAACATAAAAATGGTGTTTGTATGAAAACGGAACCTTCAATGATGATGGAATGACAATCTCTTTCAGAAAATAAAACTACTCCTGCTGCTGCTCTTACATTCAGAATAAGACAGTACATTCATGAAAACATCACAATAAAGTGGGGTTACTGGATACACATAAAATGCAAAGTGGACATTCTTTATCCTGTCATATATTTGTTTGGTTAGTTCATTCTGGATTATTCTGTCCCTATCCTCTGTCTGTCTATTCCAACTACTATATTGACTAATGCAACACGTTAGAGAACTTTACCACTGCAAATAAATCAAAAGTATAGCGTTTGCTTAATAAAGTGACCCTTTAACGAATCAAGTTACTGTTCAAATAAGAAGTTATATATATATATATATAGCTTTGCAATTTGATAAGGATAAGGTTGTCACTTAGTACTACTTTATAGGTAAGCTGTAATGGATATAAAATTATTAGGAAAAAACGAGATATTATCTAGATAATATTATAGTATCCATGGTGGTAGTGGTGTTACTGTGTTTAACGATTTGGGCATGTTTGCGTAGGCAACTGATGATGACCGTGTGACAAACATTTTGTTATATAATACGGGCGTCAAATTTCAATTTTCGTTTTTGTACCATTTGTAGATAGAAATGTCATCATGACAGAATACGTAATCGTAACCCAGACAATTTGTTTGCAAACAAGTCTGCCATTAGGTTGCCCTGATCATATCTCGATGATATTTATATTTCATTCTATTTAAAAAACTAGATTCGATTATTAAATCCGATTATGTAGAACTCAAAGAAAAAAAAAGTTGAGACAGAGTGCGGGTTTTTAAATTCTCACCAAAAAAAGTTGGTCCAACAAACTTTCATGTCTTCATTTTCAAGCAAATAATCCAACTGCGGAGAATCCGCAATTCATACAACAATTTTTTCCTTCTTTTATACCTGCATTTTTTCATATTATGTAAGAAGAGATTAACTCAGACAAAACATGCAAAACAGACAGACGTCATAAAATGATGCATGTAAAGTTGTGTATGTAGCAATGATGATGATGATAATAATATCATCAAGTATGTATATGCATAAACTATTTCATTTTCTTACTTTCCCTTTTTCTCCACGAAAATTGCCTCTGGAAAACAACTGACAAAGAAATGGTATCAAATGAATACAAATTCTTTGAGCGATTCTGGAATTTTTTGTAGCAAAAGTACAATCTTGTGTAAATATTGGCCCTGGCAAATATTTATGCTTTCAGACATTAGATCCTCTCCAACTGAAGGAATGTTTGCCCTCTTGTTACATTTACAACATGAACCAACCAACCCTTGTGAACTTTTTGAAGTAAGCAGCCGGATCGAATGAGCTAAACTTGTAAATATTTTAGTAGTTGCTCTCTTTGGTTACTTTCTTCTCTTGGTTTTAAAAAGTATATAGAAGAAATCAAACTGTCGTGGACGCCAGACCGTAAAAATAAAGTTTGAAAACGTCAGTCATTGCTCTTTTAAATTTTTAACCTTATCTCTCAAACAATGCGAAATTACAAAATATTGTGCTTTAGACAATGTTTTTGTGGGTTGTCACCAACAATACGGGATTACGTCCGAAATTTGAAGTTTGACAGTTTGATGTCATCATGCATGATAATTTGACAAGACCTCGGCCAGCATTTTAAATAATGAATCTCATCAAAAAACTGATTTTTTTATTCCGAATTCAAAATGGACAAGCGACAAAACAGACGTACGAGGCATTTCTATGAAGCCTCTTTTATCCTGTTCCAGCTACTTAATAAGTAATATAGATAACATAGACAACATGACGAAAGTAAAAAAAAAGTTGGTCTGACGCATGGATTCTAGACTTGTCGGTAAACGTAACAAGCCATTTTAGGGAAAACATCATCTTCGTCGTGATCACATAATATTATGCAGTAACGACGGATAACAACATTGAAGCCAAGCTTGGTGAAAGTAGTGGATTCAAGCATAATGTATTATCTCAAACGGACATGGTGAAAGTAAGCAGCAGGTAAGCTAGGTACTTTTCTTTGCTTGACAATCAGATTTGATTATTTAGCCCTTTTGTTTGTTTTTAAAATGT
>JAHZMV010006874.1:0-13755 GCA_027743765.1 Coecobrya sp. COE2
TGGTTTGGCTGCATAAGCAAGCCCAACTTAGCCCGACCTACCACAACAATATTATGTGTATGGAAATCTACCAATTATAATGATAGTTCCAACATAAAAACTACTTTAATGGTAAAATAATTATAATAAAACCAAATTATACCTTTAAATGTTAACGATGAGAATAAAAAGTTAAGTGACTTAA
The DNA here is from genome assembly GCA_027743765.1 of Coecobrya sp. COE2. NCBI lineage: Eukaryota > Metazoa > Arthropoda > Collembola > Entomobryomorpha > Entomobryidae > Coecobrya > Coecobrya sp. COE2. The sequence goes on from JAHZMV010006874.1 coordinate 185, forward strand.
CTAATATCGTATTATGTTGAAATCAAAAATTTTACTATCGTTGGGAAAATTTTTCTTATGAAATTAATTTTGTTTCATTCAGGTCATTTTACTTAATTGGAAAGTTTAAGTTAGTCCCTTCAACCAATTTATCCAGGGACTAAGTTTGACGTCAACAAAGAACACCCTCCAGCACCAATTTTTTTAAATGCAATTAATTGTCAGACATAAGAGCAATATCTTCAAATCCCTTGCTAAACAATAATCAGAAAACAAAAAGTTTATTAAAGATGAAAAATTCAAGTTGAAATTAAATATGGTAGGTTTTTAGAATTGAGGTACTTGTAACTTTATTTCACAAGTACAATCGTTAAACTTTGGGTGCTGAAAAAATGAGTGATTAATGGTGCATTTTTTGTGCATAGGAGTCGACCACCAGTTTTGATGATTTTTGGGGAAACCATGATTTTTTCTTCTGAAATATCTCACAACGCAGTTGAAATTTGCACATTTTTTATAAATATGTCGTTTGGTGCAGGGAAATAAGTGCTAGGTTCAGCATAATAATAATATGGTGTGATTACGAGATTTGTTATGTTTGAAATAAAAAAATAGCGTTGCCACGTAGTTTGAGTAAACGTAACAAAATTAGTTTGTTTTCACCGTTTTGATCCACGCTACGAAATTGTTATTTTGTTAAATCACTAAAGGTATTAGGATGTATTACAAACGCTGGAAAATTTTTAAATTGTAATGCTTTTAGTAAATTTTCAACAATAATTGTAAATACATTTTCAAAATTGGAATACTTAGTGTTACATGGCGCCTAAACTCAGTTTCATATAAAATGTAATACGTCCTAATATTTAGTTTTTCTAGTTCTCCTTTAGTCTTCAAAAGGTCCTGCTAGTAAACTATACAACATATGTAATAGAATGGCAACTCCTCTCATGTGGAAGGCATACCAGCTTTCCCAAGCATTTTACGGTACTTTTCTATATTCCCATCCGTTCAAAGCTGACATATCACATCAACGGTTTACTATGGAAACAAACCACAGAAAACTACTTCCATACTACATCGGACTTGTTGTGACATGCCTTCCATCAGTTGAATTTTTGTGGAGTATAATCCTTTGTATTTCTAAGCCGTCAAGTTTGCCTCGATTTATGCTAGTCATATACACATTTTTTCTGGGCTGTCACATCATGGATGTTAGTGCAAATCTTGTTCTAATTCACAGTGAACGCCAATTAACTGAAAGCGTTGGAATGCTATTTGACGTGGAAAAGAAACTTCAAAAAATTCCCGTAATAATTTCTAGAGAGTTGGATCTGCAAAAATCTTACTTTATTTTGCTACTTCAAGGTACGTTTTCTCTAAAAAAATTACAACCTAAAAAATTCAAAGATTAAATAATTTTGTTAAAAGAACTCTGTTTTGATTCCAGAGCTGAAGAAAATGTTAAAGCGAGACAAAACTGCCGATTCCATGGGTGTATTCATGAATATATTGACGTGGTTTCTAATTTTAACTGGGATTGGATTGGCACCTACAGCAATTATTTTGAAAATGGATCCGGGATCTACTATTCTACCTGATATATATGGATCAGTGTTTATTAGACTCTTCATATATCAGTGGACGGTTCTTGAAGGAACTAGAACACTGACTAAAGTACTTCTTCAAATAATGGTGATTTGCAGTGCTTACATAAACTGTCTTAGGCTAATTGACAAAATGCCATTTGGTGAGAAATGCATCAAATTATATTTAGAGTTGCACTGCTCAAATAACACAGGTCAGGAAATATTTCGTTGTGCGTACGCTCTTCTAATGTCTTTGGGCTTTGTTGTATGTGTGTTGGGAAACTGGACGATAATGAAGGGACTCAATGTAGTTCCAATTGGTTTGTACATTATTATGTTTTTGCTAATGTGTGTGACCTACATGGTGTTATTTCATACAATCCCTCTGACAACGCAGTGTCATGAGTATAGCAAAAATATTATTAGAAATAATTGGTACAGGAGATCATTGATTGGAGACGAATGTAACTGGAATGCAATGAAAAGGATGGTCAATGCTCATGTTATTGTGAAATATAGATTACGGCTAAAGGCATTAAAACCTTTGTCATTTTATTATGGAACTTCGTTGTTCGAAAGGGCTACTAAAACAAAATATTATACGAATATTGTAATTTATACAATTAACATGCTTCTTCTTTTCTAAAAACACGGAAGAGAATCCAGAGAAAGTTTTGTTGTCATTTTAAGAAAGTCTACCAAATCCTGTTTTGTGTCCTAAATTTTTCCAAATGAGTTACCCCACATGGAAGGAATTTTTCGACGTGGAAGTTATTTTCAAATTTTAAATCGTAGTTAAATTTTTCCGAGTAGATTTAAGTTGTTATTATGGACAAGTAAAATTGATTACATAAAATCAAAAACCGGATTATTAGTAGAAAATTAGTTGTTTGATTTATTTAATGTCTAATATTTAATTTCAAATGCCATTATCAGTGTATTTCGAACAAAACAAAAACGTGTATAAAACATCGAACCATTTTCAATTTATAAATTACGAAATTTATCTCTAAATTGTTAATCGATAACATTTTCAAAATAAGTTCAGAATATTTGAAAGGTCCGTTTTATTCCTTATGTGAAGAGTATATGAATATGATAGTCTTAATTATATGAGCATTTCTAAATGGACTTAATTCAAACACCTAATTGTAATTAAGAATTATACTATAATTTAATAATTACCTTCTCAACAACAAAGATATTATTTTATATTCAAGTATTTACATAAACGCTTACATCATCGGGGGATTATATTCCTAACTCGCCAGTCGATTTTATTTTAAACAGGGAAGTTACATCTAATTACTCTGGAGTAATTTTCCAATCTTTAAATAATGCAGTAAATTCGAGTTTTTATTTTGTTGCCAGCAGAGCTCTCACCGTTCCCATGCTTACACCCCATTAAAACACGAGTAAACTCAGCTTCCCTACAACGAACTGCTTCCCGAAACAAAGCAGAATCCTTCTACAAGACCTTACACATTTTTTCATAACCATTCTATTAAATGTGGTTAAATTGGATTCAAAGTTTTCTGATTTTATATTATTCATATTTTATTCTTATTCACTCGGGATTTAATAATTCATCGTATTAAGTTATGTGACATCCACGAATTCGTGTTGTAGCTTATCATATGATGAATTCTCTTTTAAATCAAAAAATAATTTATTTTTTAGAAAATTTATTAATATTTGAATATCTAATCTACATATATCTAATACATTATTGATTATTTTACCTCTAAAATGGTTTCTATGGGTATGAATTTAATTATTTAAATTTAATTCTACAATCCGACTTATTTAACATTTATTTAATTCCTTTCCGCAAGGCAATACATAATTCGATGTAAGTCTCTCTCGAGGAAAGAAAAAATGCTACCAATTGAAAAAAAGCTAAAAAAGAGGGCACTACCAATTTTGAAATTGTGACGACGTATAATTTGAAGTTGAATAAGTTAAATTCAGAATTTATAATTTAGTGAATTTATATAATTAGACTCGTAAAGGGATACGTAATACCGAATAGAGTGGAAAGCACGAAACTATAATTCAAAGTTTAGATGTCACTTTTATCATAAATCTAAGATAATGAGCGGAATGCTATTTTGATAAACCGCTACCATAATTTACTTAGAGACAGGCAGCATTCGGCTCCTCACCGATTACTTCTACCGCCGACTAATTCGCGTAGCAACGTATCTGGTAGCACATGCAATATGCAAGTTGCTACTCAACCTAACTGCAGGCAAGAATATCTGATAGGATGTCCGTACAACACTTTGAACTCTTCAATTAACCACACCACCTGTTCCTACTCCACCAACAGAGCCATATTTAAAATGACAATTTATGTACTTTGTGAAGAAATTATATTTCATGTTACTATGGTTAATTTATACGAGGAGTTGTTAGACTGATTCATTTAATCTAAATAGAGGGTTGGACAACTTATAATTATTAAATGTTAACTAATTAGAGATACGTTATATAAAATGTATTACTTTAACCTTATATATTAACTATGAGAACATTTATCTAGAATTAGCTGATTATTTAGATAATTTAGTAGTCCATTTTGTTTTCAGCACCCCGGGAATTGAAATAATAAATTTAGAGTGCATACAAATCTTGGAAAAATCGATTCGATCATCATTTTGTTGTCAGCAGAGCTCTCATGGTTCCCCTGGTTACACCCCTATAAAACACCAGCAAACTCACCTTTCCCAGAACAAATTGCTTCCCGTAAGAAATCAGAATCGGTCTACATGAGCGTACAAACTTTTGCATCAGTTTTCTCTCAAACGCACTGCCATTCCACCTATAACGTTTCCAGCCTCCAATGACTTTATTTCCCTTTGCAGAAAATGCTCTTCCAAATTCCAAAACCACTGACCAAAAACAATTTACCAAAATACAACTTAGAACCATTGAAGCTTTAGTGGTAATATGCAATTCACCCCAATATCGAATCATCACAAAATTTTGATACAAAGCCACTGTCATAAATATGGCGTTACACAAAACCAAAAGTATTTCCAAGCAGTGCATACAATTTTGATGCAAAATCTGAATTGCCCTATAAACGTGCCTAATGTTACCCGCAGTCCTTAGTGAGTCATTGGTCATATAATTTCGCCGACCAAGTTTCAGCTCCCGGGTATAAATTAACGATACATAGGTTAGGTAAACCAGTGTGCCGCATCCACAAGCGGCAACATTTACAACCAGTACAGTTATGTAATAGCAGTGACCCAAGATCATTGCAATTTTCAAGGGAAAATAGAAATACTTCTCGGGAATTATTGGCGCAAGTGATATGGGTCCACGGGGAAAGAAGATGAGAAACAGCCACAAAAATATGTTCATTATCAGCACACCAGTTAGAGACAAGGTGAGTAACAAATCTATAGTCATGTTCATTCGAGACTTGTTCGGATTAAATCCAGGCATATAGGTTCCTAAAATACATCAAAGTATTAATTGCTTTAATTTTTTGCTTTTGGAAAAAATTGCCACAATTTGTAAACTATGCTTACTGTGAAAATGGCGCAAGAATGCTTGTGTGCTGTTGACTAGAATATTTACATCTTGTTCGTAAAACATTGGTATTCCGTACAAAATATATACCAGTAGGAATGAAAGGAAGAATGCGATTGACAAGTGAAAGTTGTTGATGTCCCCGTCAAGTCCCATTTTTAAGGTAAGCCCAAGTCGCACAAATGAAAATACAAGGAACACTAAAAAGTGCTTTTGTATGTATGGTTGAAGCCAGGACTCGTACACGTAAAATTTCTGCTGATAGTCGTAACGACGGGCGATGGCTCGGATGAAGACGCCAATGGAAAATGGTATGGCGTGGATTTTGTACATTCGAGAGCTTAACATTTTTACGTCTTTGAAGACAATACAAATTTATATTTAAGGGCAATTAGATATGAATGATTTTTTAAATGGGAGTTTAAGTTATAGAGATAGGTCACCTGGATAGATACTAACGTCAGTATGCCGTAGTGTAGCTTAATAATATGTAAGTTTTTATGGAAAATAGTTATGGTCTAATATAGTTTTACTTCCTGGAAATTTGTTACTTTTATCCAAGATTTTATCAGTCGTAAGTTATTATTTTAAAAGAAAAAATAGATTTTATTAAAAAGCAGTTTTATTATAAAAAATTTGCTAAAATAGATTTTCCTTTGGTTTGAATTATTCATGTGTGTTTGATATCTACACTTCTGACTATAAGTACTATAGCTTCATGGTAGAATGTAAGCCAAGTGACAGGCATCTATTTAAGGTATAGCTTATCACAAAAAGTATTTTCGTCTCAGATAAAAAGTCATTTAATTTTTTGTATTGAGTCCTTTTTGGATTTCTACTGTTCATATATCCAATATACTGTAATATCTCTAAAAAAACTCCAAATTTTCATTTTTTATATAATTCGACAATTTGATTTGCCTAAAATTTATTTAATTTCTTCCAGCAACATAATTCAGGGGAATTCATAATAGTTTTTTAAACGAAGGTATTACCAATTTTATGACTGCTTATCACATATTATAGGAGTTATCACATTTAGCTGAACACTTCACATGCGATGCCTACGATGAAAACTCTAGGAAATAACGAAAAGCCCGGAAAACAGCAATTGTTTCAACCCATGATATAAATCATTTCATAACACCGTCATAAAAAAATAGTCCATATGACATTAACGCGGTCTTAACTTTCTCATTCGTACATAAGTTTATTGATTAAGTATATATATTTATCTATAAAATCTCAAAATCAGCCCAAAGCATATTGATAGTCATGTTGTTTGCAAACTATTAACAGTTCAAAGGAGTCATATCAATAAAATTTACAAATCCAATCTGAACTTTTATATATGAGTATTAGTAAAAGACAAAGAAAACCTGTTAGTCCACTTCACATAATTTTTTCAATTGTGGTCATTTTAGACATTTCCTAGTGGATTTTACCTGATTATATTTTCATTTTTAGAATTACTGCTTTATGTTGAACTTGTTTTGTCAATTTTGATTCATTTTGACAAATTTTGATCACTTTGAGCGTTTTCCCAACCTGGTAATCTCTGCACTAGAATGCATACGAGCTTGTAGATTCCGTTTTGGCCATACTCATCGATTGTCCTGCTGTCTATGAGAAAGGACAATTTTGAAAACTTTTGTTAGGGGTAACCCTCACCTCACATCAATTTCCACATATTAAATGCCATAAGGTTTGACCTGACCTGTCAATCCAAAAATTTATTTTTTGATTTTTTTCTCAAAACGAAAGGCCATTCTATCCAGAGGCTTGGCATGACAGTATCTATTTATAATCAAACAGGTAGAGTAATTATGAAGGAAGTCTGAGATAAATAAATTCCGACATGCCGTTGTCGTCTTCCTCAGTTGACATAACATACAGATCTCTGTTGGCTCATCGCAAAAATATCATTACAAAAATGCCATCGGGAATTGTAATAATATTCCTGGTTGTACAAATATAATCATGTCTACTTACTGTCGAAACGATTTAAAAAACATTAATATTGTCGTCAAGAATATTGTAAATTACGTAATACGGAGAATGATTCGATCGTATGAACACATCAGAAAATTACGAAATCCCGTGAAAACAGCAGATTTATTTTAAAGTTGATATCATTCAATAAATCTTGCTATCACAAACAATTCATCTGGATGAAACTAGACCGAGAGCCAACACTGTTTTTTGTGTGACAAAAAAATCTACCAAAATTTTCCAACGAGTATCAACAGGTCACTAATGAAAATTTTTAAAACGGTAACAAATAATTTAAGCAAAATTTTCCAGATGAATCTCAATAAAACTGAACATTGAAAAATAAGCATGTACAAACATACAGAAATCTGTAGAAAAAATCCGAAACGCAAAATATTACTGTCATTAATAAGGTGGGGTTTATGTCATTAGACATTTTTTAATGAGATAATTCCTAGTTATGAGCATACTGGTGCCACATATTAATTACAGCCATACACATAATCCCGCAGTCCTTGAACATTTTTACTGGCTGCCAAAATGGAAAAAAATGCTGGTAGATAAAACTCATTATTCTACCGCTGACGTTCTTAATGTTATTTTAATGAGTTTGGATATCACTTATATTTAGCACACATTAAGCTGGCTACTACATGACATATAAATTGTTTATGAAATATGTGAAATTTAAATGCACCATATTTATTAAATTGAATACTGCTGAATTGAATATTCCTTTCGATAGTTGTCTACATGAATTCCGCTTGATATATACTGATGAATTTTGTATAAAAGACGGTTCTCTGTCCGTTTTGATTTATATTCATTTGATTCATTCTCCAAAGTAACAATTCAATCTAACATCACATCGAACGGAAAAATGGCTGGATCCAAAAAACTTGTTTACTATTTACTCGCGGTATCCTTGTTGGTTCTTGTGATGGGTAAGTTTGAAGAAATAATTGTTTGTATAAGTATAGGTTTAAATAAGCTCTGATTTTTTGAGCCACAAAATATTTATGTGCAACTATTTTTTCAGATTTGGCAACTCCTGTAGCTTGTAGTTCAGGGGCTGAATGCAGCTCATATTGTCATGGTGGCAGTGGAATCGAGAGTTGTAGATCGTGCTGTCATAACCACGGCTTAGAGGGGTCATGTGATGGTGCTTCAGGTACATGCTCTTGTGGTTCAGGTTAATACTGAGATGCAGTTCTTTTAACCACTTCGCTTAAAATTATATTTTGTTTTAGTTAACTGAATGAATAAACTGATTTTATTTTATTTTCAACATAAAATATAAAAGAATATGTTTCCAGTCTACCATATATACTCATTATTTTTAGTACCTGAACTGCTACAATCGTAACTTTACTTGTTTCGGTTGCTAATATTCACTTTAATTCCAGAACTGTGAAAGCGGTGCAATTTCCTATTACAAAAAAATCACAATATTTATGGCAGTGGGATTATTCATTGTACTGCAACTTGTTCTTAGCGTAGACTGCAGTCTAACACATTGTAGGTGTCTATCTGGTACGGTGTCCACATGACGCGTTTTAATTCCGTCAGCACGAACCTTGCATATCTGCTACTATGTTGTTACAACTACCATAACGCCACTTAACTATTTTTTCACGTTCACCTTAAATATAATAATATTGAGTTTTTAATTCGCCACAAAACTCAATTGTTTTTTATACTTCATACCACAAGAAAATAATTATTTAACAATCTCAAGATTGTCTTGGATTTTGTAATGGTGCAGATATACCTGCGCATCTGGTTGAAGTAGTTCTAAATTCACCGATAAAAAATACTACCGATATCGATATCAATCACAAAACAACTTTTAGGGTAGCCATAATGAGTGAGGTAAACGGGAATAACTGAATTGTTTTCGCCGGTTAAAAGGCGATTGTTTTGATAAAGGCATGTTTTGTCCATGACTAACTAACGCCGCACTAACGCCATGAACCTCAAACATTTGTGTGGAACTTGTGTAATATGTATATCGATTGAAGAGAATACATTGATAGAAAATCATAAGTTAATCAAACTTTTAAATACGTTAATTGAGCATGGGTGACATGAAATTATACTTTTATTATTCAAAGGCTTAACTCTGAAAAGATTTTCAACAGAATATATTATAAATTTTATAATTGTGACCAATTTAAAAGTGGAAGTTGCATACAGATAAATTTGAGAACTTTATCTAGTTAGATTCGAAAAGTAATATGCAAGACCGATTAGAATGGAATAAGAAAATCTTTGATTTCAGATTTATTTAGATATTACTTCCATAACAAGTTTGTAGTAAATCCCAGAGTAAGAGTGGAATGCAATTTTTGTATTTCTGATAGTACGATTACAACATTTATTTGGAATAATTGATTAACTATACAATACTTTTGTACATATTCCTTGCAACAACCGACGTTGAATTTAGTAAATTGAAGTAGTATAGTAGTGGAAGTAGGCAAAAATCGATTCGACAATCATTTTGTTGTCAGCAGAGCTCTCATTGTTCCTCTTGTCACACCCCTATAAAATATCAGCAGGCTTACCTTCCCCATAACAAATTGTTTTCCGTAAGATATCAAAATCGGTCTACATGACCTCACAAACTTTCTCATAACCTTTCTCTCAAACGCACTTCCCGGCCACCTATAACGTTTCCAGCTTCCAATAACTTTATTTCCTCGAGCTGCAAATGCTCGTCCAAATTCCAAAACAATTGACCAAAACCCGTTTACCAAAATACTCCCCAGCACCATTGAACCTTTAGTGGTAATATGCAATTCTCCCCAATATCGAATCATTACAAAATTTTGATACAATGCAACTGTCATAAATGTGGCATTACTCAAAAGAAGGAATATGCCCAAGCAGTACATACAACTTTGGTGCAAAATCTGTATTGCCCTGTAGACATGCCTAATATTTTCCGCAGTTCTTAACGATTCATTCGTCATATATTTCGGTCGACCCAGGCGCAGCTCTCGAGTATAAAATAATGTGAAGTATGTCAAATAAACCAGCGTTCCACATCCACAAGCGGTTATGTTTACAACCAATACAGTTATGTAATAGCAATGAGCCATGATCATTGCAATCTTTAGGGACAAATAGAAATACTTCTCGGGAATTAGTGGTGCAATTGAAAGAGGTCCACGGGGAAAGCAGATGAAAAATAGCCACAAAAATACGTTCATTGTCAGCATACCAATTACAAACAAAGTGACTAGCAAATCTACAGCCTTGTTTAGTCGAGACTCGTTCGGAATGAATCCAGGCATATATTTTCCTGCAAACCAAAAATCATTGAAAATTAATACGATCAGTGATCAAAGCATGTAATTAATTTTAATGTACCTACTTACTGTGCAAATAGTGTAAGAATATAAATGTACTGTTCACAAAAATATTGGCGTCTTGCTCGTAAAATGTAGGTATTCCGTACATAATGTATACCAGTAAGAATGACAGGAAAAATGCAGTAGACAGATGAAAGTTGTTGGTATCCCCGTCATGCCCCAATTTCAGGTTGATTCCAAGTCGTAGGAGAGAGTATGCGAGAAGGAGTAGAAAGTGCTTTTGTATCCATGGCTGCAGCCAGGATTCGTAGACGTACAGTTGTCGCTTGGCGTCGTAATGACGAGCAATTCCTCTAATGTAAACGCCAATAGAAAATGGTATGGAGTAAATTTTGTACATTCGAGAACTCAACATTTTTCTATTTGTCTAGATACTACAATTTTATTCTTAAGGGCAACTTGAATATGAATAATTTGATTTGGATTTAAGTTATGTCGACACAACACCAGGATACATACTGACATCAGTATGCTGAAAACTTAATATGTAAGCTCATATGGAATGTACTGATGGCTTACCATTTTTACTTCCTGAAACTTGGCTATTTTCATCCAAGTGTTTATCGCGTATAATTTATAATTTTAAAAGAAAAAACAGAAAAAAATAGACTTTAAAAAGTATTTTTTGTTAAAAAAAATTTCTAAAATAAATTCCCAATTTCCTGGATTTGAATTATTCATATGCTTTTGCTTTATTGATTTCTGAATACTAGTATTTTAACTACATGGTAGAGTATATGCCCGTGGTATGCATGCATTTGGACTATAGCTTACAACATCAAATATTTTCGTCTCAGGTAAAAGGTCTTTTATTTTTTTTAGATATCTACCCAATACACAATACAATGTAATTCATATCACTAAAATGCTTTTCTCCAAGTTTTAATTTATACTTAAATTTAATTCGACTTACTTAAAAGCTAATGCATTCCTTCTCGTATGAAAATACATAATTTGAAGTAAGATTATTCAGAGAAATTGATTTTGGCTTTTGCAAGAGAAGATAGTACTAATTTTAGACTTGTGACATCGTATAACAGACTGCAGCATGCTATTTGCATATTTTTGCAATCTTCAAATCCAGTCTAAAAGTGTATGGAAAATGTCAAAAGGAAACATGTGGGGCCTATATGAATCTAGAACGCTGGCAAATTTCTATTGTTTTCTCATCTAAAAAATTGTAACAGAGTAGAGCATTTTACAAATAATGCTTATGGTTGTTTTGCTAACACTGGAAGATTCCAAAAGTACAAATCCACGGTTAAACAGCAGATGTTACGAAAGTACCATGGTACGAAAGTAAACTGTACAAATTAATTACCGTTCATATTGATACGACAATCAGAAATCAAATTTGTATAAATGTTCATTTAATTTTAAAACACTGTCATGAACTTTACTCAATGCGTGGCTAGCTCAACTATGCAAGTAAGAGCATGTTTATAGTAATGTTGTTTCCAAAATCCTCACAGTTCAAGGGAGTAAGTCTGTCAACAAAATTAACAGATCCAATCTGAACTTTAATACGACTACAAGATATACAAAATCTTTTACTCCATTTTCTCTCAAAACCCGAGATGCCAGAGCTTTCAATGTACTCTGTTCGAAGATATTCTAATACTTTAGCAGACGTAGTGAACGCCTTTGAATTAGCCCCTAGCACAAACGTAAAATATGCATTTGTACTAATAATGACCAGGAAGGAAATCAAAACAGTGGTCACATTATTTCCCTCCCATGTGCTTCTAACCAAACTGGCAACCCCAATGGCGCGGAGTGTCGTTACGAAAAGGATCATAGGTGATGCAAGATGCAGTCGTTGACTCTCGTTCATGATTACTGCAGCCAACTGAATATATCTGTACTTAACTAATTTTGAATAGCAGAGCCCTTTGGGAAGCAACAAATTTGCTGAAACGAGAGCAAATATCCAATAAAACTCACATTGCACAATATCAGCATACCTCCAACAACTAACGGATTAACACTGTATAGAAGCTGATACGCAAGATGGTTTAAAACAAGCACAGATAATTTTATTAAAAAATTGAAGCATTCAAGATACCACGGAAGGCCGACATGTTTTTGCCGAAACCAACATTCTCTGAGTATCCAGTATCCAGCAAGGCTTGTTTTACATGGCGCCTTCCAATGCATTCCATAAATTAGAACAATTGGATATACTACATGGATTACTGTGTGCAAGTATGTGAACAACGCATTAAGTTTCTCTAAACGAGACGTAGGAACTTTAGTACGGCGAAATAATTTGGTTAGAAGAATGTGTCCGTTTATGTAATTTGGGAGAAGGTTATTAGTCCACTCAAGAAAATGAATGAAACCAGAGCAACATAGAGCTGACGTTATCATAAACAGAGACAAGACATGATCATCTAATTTCGAATCTATGCCGTTTCCAGTTTGAATTTTGTATTGGATTTGGAGTATCAAAATTGTAGGCAATCCAATTCCCATCCACATTACACGTCTTGTTTTACGTTTTGATGTATCCAGGTTATCTCTTAAATTAACGCTTTGGGTTTTTTCGTTCCACTGTAATGCCCTATTCGTTGATAACGATGCAAGGTAAATCATTACTCTAAAGTGTTGGAAATGTTTAAAAAGGAGCATTTTTGACTAACGAAAAATTACGTTTTTAATGACTATACTAACAAATATTTGCCACTAAACTTTCACCAATTTTAGAGCTGAAAATTGAGGAGATTTTAACCCAAACTGGTTGTAATATGATCCACACGAGGGCTCACGGTTGACTATCCAAAGAGATTGCGAATTTGTATTTAAATGTCAAAGCAAATTTACTTTGTTCTCACCACTTGGTATTAAATTTTCTACTGATGATGGGAATCCCCGTGGCGACACATGACATTCTTCTGAACATAAACTATTGTATATTTTATGTTTAATTTGATATACTATAATGATATACTAAGCGTTTGGATTTTAAAATAATTTGATGGTAGATTTATAAGTATGTAAAATGGTGGCTATGCAGGCATGGTAGTGGTCAGAATAGTGGTCTGGTCAAAAGTGATTTTGACCGGTCAAAAATGGGGGCACTTGACACCCT
>JAHZMV010006875.1:0-12248 GCA_027743765.1 Coecobrya sp. COE2
GATGAAAAATACATGTGAAAGATATACACCAACAAAACCTCAGGATTTCGACAAGGAGGGCCACGGTAGATTTTTTAGTAGTAGTATGTACATTCATATCATCCAACAATTCATGTGTAAAGACACAGTTTTTAGATACAATCACTGTGGTAAAGATAATGTGTTTATTGAGTTTATTCATAATTCATGGACATGTGTAGGAGTTATTCAAACTTTCAAAGGTCAAACTGACTATGTATTTAAATAGCTAGTTTAGTTTTCAATTGTTAAATGCAAATTGGATAAAATTGTCACATTTATTGACGTCAGAAACTTGCAATGAATAGGATAATTTGTAAAGTGTACAATCAATACAGAGTATTTAATCTATGGATTTATAACAACCATAATTAAATTATTTTTTATATATTGGCAAAGTATTTTGGTGTTGTGGTTATGTAATTTTTTTGGATAGATTTAATACATTTGTGGCCCTTCCCTGTAAAAGTTTCTGGTCGGAAAAAGTTGCAGGAAACAATTTTTGTACCAACAGAAAGAAACTTAGCATTTAATTTTTTCTGGTTTCATTATGGGAAAAGGCACACAAAACAATGTTCGTAACATGCTAGCATCTTACATCATTTCTGTTACTAGCAAAGCTGAGATACACTTTTGACATAAATATCAATTTGTATAAGAGAAACCGTGTCTAGCTAGCGAGCATTGAAATTGGTTTACATAGAAATCACACTTACCCAATCGAATTTTTGTAATCAATTTGCTTGCACTCTTGCATTATCATCATTATTTTAAAAGGATTCATCGATTCATTTTACATGCATGTAGGTACCATTTAGTAGGTAACCGTCGTATCAGATAAATAAACCACTCGGTGGCTTGAGCTTAATTGCATCCTTGAATCCTTGGATGTTGAGTTGAGGTAGAATTACAGATGGAGTAACTTTGTGGAAATGTGGTTTATGCACTCATAAACAACTTTTTGCTGATCCTACAGATATATTTCAACGCATGAATTTTATCACAGTGAGTTGACCTTGCTTAGATAGAACGTAAAAATAGTGGAAATGCGTGAAACATATATGTCCCATAATAATCATAACATGAGCATAACCATAACTTTCCTCCAGGCTACTTCAATGTCATATTTCTGGTCCACGTAATGGACTCAAAGAACCCAAAGCAATTCTGAATTGAAAAATGTGTAGGTTTACAAATATATGGATGCATTACATAATCAAGGGAGTTTTCTGTTATCTTTGCATTGTAACGGCGCAATTTATGGATTCTCTATGAAACACGGAACTGTGAGTAGAATTCTAAAAAAATAATAATGCCACCGAGTGGTTCACTTTGAACCAATCATATTTTACTGAGGAAAGCATCTTCAACTTTGTCACATTTTATTCTTGTAATTCATCTTTTTATATAAACTACACGCCATAAGTATGTTATGGAAAAAAAGTGAAAGTCGTTTGATGGTCCGGCTAAAAAACTTCACTCTTGCCCACTTCAGGTTATACAAATACAAAGGACGAAACAACCTTTCCACCGTATTTCATTTTACTTTTTTTTATTTGCGAGATTTTGCAATGGAATACGCAGCTTTTCTCATTGGTAATAAATCAATCCACTCAGGTCAAACCTCAATTTTCCTGAATTTTATTACCATAAATATTTGGTGTCTTTCAGGGCTTTCTAAATATTGGATTTTTGAAAAAATGCTAACATAACATACATTCCTTTTTTGCTTTTTTCACTGTACATACCAACGTCAAACCTCGTGTCTCAGGTTCCCACCAAAACAACTTGGCCGCAACTTACCGGAATCGTGCTCAGCTTTTGACAGCTTATATGCTTACAGCTAAAATATCTTTTCTGTATACCCATGCCATATTATGTATACATAATGTACGTATCACATATCAGTCAGATCAGATAGCTTTATTTCTCCCTTGTTGATTTTGCCATTTTGGAAACTCGATTCCTAATTTGACATCATTTTGTTATCAGAGATCCGTATGTATTTGTAGTCCTACTCACTCAAAACGAAAAAAAGTACAGCACTAATCTCTAAAGAGCGCACTGCAATGGAACAGCGAACGAACTTCAATAAAAGCTTTTTTGCGAATGATTCAATTATTGTTATCCTCAAAGCTTTTTTATCAACTTTTTGTTCTTTCTTCTTCAAACTCTTACGAAACCCTGCTGCTCTGATATTTTAAACCCTGTTTTGCTCTGTTGCAATAAGTTCCTCTGTAAACTTTTACCCTTTCACTAACTTTCACTCAATTCGGTAGAATCAAAGCTAGTGAAAATGTACTAATGTAAAAATGTAATATGAGTTATACGTATCTAAAAAAATGCATTAACATTTTAACACTCTTTTCATTCCAATAATCCTTCATTTATTTCATTTCAGATTATCTAAAGTAAATTTTCTACCGAATCTATCATTACACCGGCCCGGATATCAAAATCGGCAATCCGTCACCGGAAGGATTTCATAAAAAAACATGGACCGACATACCTAAGCTTGTGTGTCCTTGTGATAAATACTGTTGCTAAACAGAAAGGATAGTAGTACTACCATCTGGATTTCCCTTCTCATCATCAACTACTTTCTGGTCAGAGACAACACAGTAAACAGTTGATTCCTTCCTTTTTTCAAGAGCATCACAAACAAAAGTTCCTTCCGGTCTGAAGACGTGCAGCGCAAAACACACAGGGTTTAAGCACACAAAATAACAAAAGGAAAAAGTCAATCATTCAAGTCCAGTGAATACACATAGCCCCAATCATTCATCACACCACCATCACCTAAGGAGCTAATATTGCTCATTGGTGAAAACGGAATTAGGTGTTCCAGGCTATATACCTACATGGTATATTATATAAACGTAGATTTTTGATTCTCCGAAAAGGATTTCCAGAGCAGTAGTAGCTCAGTTACAAGGAAAGTAAATAAAAAGCCAATTCTCTGGCTAAAACTTTATCTAGTGGTTTTGGAAGCAATAATAACCAATCGTTGGGGAGAGGATAATCCCGACAGTAAATTAAGTTTTATGGTTACAGGGAAACTTGATAAATTGTGAATACTTACATCACAGCAATGTAACCAAACCACTAAATTACAATTTTCTCTCTGTGGTTTTTGGGCTAAATAGAACAAGAAGTCTACTCGGAGTGGTGAATAAATGCATAAAAAACTGTTTGTGCAAAAGTGTAATAATATGACCTTAAAAATACTAAAGACTTTTGGTTGACCTTCAACAAAAACTTGTCATTTTCAGATTAAAATGCAAAATATAACTAGTACATTATCAAACACAACCCGCCTTAAACTTTAAGGGTTGCAAACCTGAATCTGCCTCGTCCATCCTTAAATACTGAGATAATTTCCAGTTTTTTTTTTCAAGTTGGACCAAATCCCATCCCAGAGTAGCAGCAACAGCAGTCAACTTTATCAAAGGAAAAGCGGCGACACAGAAGCATAAAGGCTACCGAATAATGTCGGGAAAAGAAAGATAAAAATATTTTGTGTTGTGAGTTACACAGCGAGTGAGTGCATCTCTGTACTTTCTTTCTGCTTCTCTCTTTGTCAGTCAAGAAGAAGAACAAAGAGAAGAAAAAAATGTATTTTGGCAAAGTGGAGGGAGAGAAGCTTGTTCATTCGTTTAAAAAGCTTTTCTGGATGACTTGATATTATCTGACCGTATCATCGCAAGTAACAAGGCTTTTAGTTTCTTCCGTCATCATGATACTTTTCCTTTGAACTGTTTAGAAGGACTAGTTAGTAGAGTTTCAGTAGAAATTGTAGTCTTGTTGGTAGCATTATCCTCATATAACTTTGTAAGAGTACATAATAAAACGGGTAAATGTGAAAATATAATATAAAAACTTTGCAAGAAAAGTGATTGTGTGACCGGTTGTGGAAAAGTACATACGCCCAAGTAGAGGATCAGTGTCATCATGGAGAACTTCGATGACTTCAATCCTAATGATTCGGACGGAAATGGAACAGAGCGAAACTGTACTCTGTACCAAAACGATTACTGCATACCTCCAGAAGACTACGAAGAGCGTTTTATGTTGTACGCCCTGGCCAAAAAAATCGACCCTGGCTTTTCATTCTAACTTCATTTCATTTTACGGTTAAGAAAGATCAGGAGAGAGACTTTCGACAACGATTAAATAATAGTGTGGTATAAAGAATATACGATGTGGGAAGTATAAAAAATGTTAAAGTTTCCATCAGACTTTGGCAGCATTGGATGTAATTCAATTTTCTTCAGAAAGCAGCATTGGGCAAGGGCTGTTGGGAAACCAATATATAAGCTACATAGCTTGAGAAAATTGTGCATGACGCAGCCTCGAAGGCGAAGATTTTTTGCAGGTTAATGAAAAAGGACAATCTGATCTGAAAAACTTGTGGTGGGTGAATGAAAATTCGAAGGATGCATTTATCCCTATACTTATCTCTTACATAAGCGGTTATGCACTTGCTTTTCGTTAGCGTTGAAATAAATTAAATTATCATGAGCTGTCCAATCTTTTGACAGAAAACTTGATGTGGTGTTTTTCTAAACAACATCTCTGATTGTGCAACTGCTCACTATATTATTATAATTAAATTATTTGCTCGAATACTCTTACAAAATATATTAAATACAGAAAAACCGACAACTTTTACAATGTTGAGGGAACTCTAGCTTTCAATTCGCTTGTATGAAAGGTTTTCTTGTGTTATAACAAAAGAAGACAAAAACCTTACAATTTCTGGTGCACATAAATTTATGTAACGTTTTCTTGGCATGTGGGTAGAAATAAAGATAACCTAAACCTTTAATGCAATACTTGAATTTCTTTGCAGAGAATTTTTAAAATACGGACAAGAATTATTGAATCACACATGTAGGAGCTAATACCTAATTCACTCATTAAAACACCCACGTCTCATCGTCTATCATGTCATGATAGTTATCATTCTTGGTACCTGGTAGTTACTTTAAAGGCAATCTAATTCCATCAGCGTTTAGCATTCTGTTAACATGAACAAAGCACAATTAATTATGTCGACAATCCAGACTGGTAACACATTAAAGCATTGTAACTTGGTTTAAAACCGATATAAGTGTTCGTAAATATTTTAGTAATGATAGATGATCCACCCACACAGGGATATGCTATATAATTGAGATAAGTCGAGCTTGTATCCACCTTCATTTTAATTGAAATAAAAAATACCAATTCATCACAAAACCACATTCACATGTTCTTGACTGATTAAATTAATCGTGTGATAGATCTTGTGGTGAAAATGAGAAATGGAGTTTCTGCGGTTTCCCGTAAACAATAATTTATAAAACGCTCTCTAGTGTTTGTCTATCCATCTTGCCTAGAAGATGAGCCAGGGAAAGTAAATAGCAGACAAGCAAAATATTTCGTCAGTATGTGAAGTAACGAGGAAAAATATATTTTAGTCATTTGATTCAGGATACAAAGTGAAAGTGTACAATTTCCGGATCAAATATATCTCGGTTTACAGAAGTGATTATTGAACAGGAGGTGGTTTATTGGGAAGCTATTTTTGTCATATGTGCAAGCAACAGGGTTGCCAACTTGCATATTTTTCGAACAGGAAAGAAAAAATAAACCGTCTTATAAGGATTAATAGACTGATAAGTTAGGAATCCTAACCTACCACTTCGTTCTAAATTTTCACCAGCCGCAATATATTTGTGGGGAAATGTTGGTAATCCTATGAATGTATAGGTTGTTGATTAAATTGTTGTTAGAGACTCGTATCAAATCATTTGAAGAACATCATCAGCTCGTCTCTGCCTTGCTGCTTCCTCGTCTTTCATCTTTTGCAAGTCTCCTTGGCTACATACAATACTTTTCTTAAGCACATCTTTTATTACATTGAAAATTGTTTATAAAATGATTCAAGTGGTGGAAATCCTCAAGTATCTATTTAATTCTATTTCTATCATGTGAATAACATACTGAAGAGTACTCATGTTTACAGTATGTAATTATGTGTTTACGAGTGTATATCTTTATATGCATCACATTCACATCATTTTCGTATTTGGTTACCAACATTTTATGAATTTCATTGTCATCTCTGTCCCTTTTCCTCTAGACTTCTTGTGCAAATTCATCGATCGAACTGAATACAACTAGAGAAATTTAATTGAATTCTCGTTTTGCAAAGAGTCACGCTCCTTCTGAATGACAACATTATAAACGATTTTGATTCTAGAGTTGTGCTGGTTGTTGTAAAGCATATTATTATAGCATAAGTATGTATACAGTCCACATAGAACAAAGGTAAAACGTGTCCCAACGACTTACAAATTTACTAGATAGTTTAGATGTGATAAACAATGGGCATCTCTCTGTGAAAACTTTGAAAAATCATTATTTACTTATTATATATAATTAGTATTTACTTTTACGAATAATGTCTCTTGTATTAAAAATTGCAGTAACGTATAATTTGAAGTACCGTTTTCTGCTGTAGAAACATTCCTGTAGGAAGGTAACTTTAGGTACTCGCAGACTCGCATCTCATGTCATGTAAAGTCCAACTTCAGAGAATTTCAAGCTGGGGACCGGAAGCAGATACTTACGATGAGTAAAGAGCCATCAGCAATATTGTATCTATCTATCTTGTTGACAAGAATTTATAACTGTACTCCAGTAAATGCAAGTAGCTAAAAAGTGAAAGGCTGCTTCAAACTATACAGTTCATTGTTCTCTTTTAGTATTCTCATGCTTCACGTTTTAATAAACTGAAATTGTAGTAATATATATTGTTTATCTGTTAGATAATATTGCTGGGTCCACGTGCTGTGTCATTGATTGAAGTGCAATTGAAAGCGATTCTCATGATAATATGAAACGAAACTACCTATTCCTCTCAATTCAAACTACACATAGCAGCATCACTTTACGATTATAAGATACAATTGGTAATTGGTACAAACTGTCTATGACATGTCAAAAAGGACAACTGGGATGTCTAGGGTATTATAAATATAAGAAATTCATCAAAATGTTTATGACATTCTCAGGAGATTTTATACAATTGATAATAACTTAAGCCTGCTACTCTCCTAATACTTGAAACGGACTAGCAATACAAATAATCGTTATCAATTCAATAATTTAGGTATCATAAGATGAGGCTGTGTATAGTCTAAATTTGGAACGCATTTTCATGTCATAAGCAAACCTAACTCGAAGTTTTGTTATCAAATCGCATCATCAAATGTAGTAGGAAGGTGGAGAACTTTCACCGATGTTTACTTTGTCTGTGGATCATTTTAGTTAACTTCAAAGACAATTATAAAGCAACCCGAGCCTTCCATGACTGGCGTACCTATATACATACCTGTGGAAGATCAAATAGAGTGCCAGGACTGACATGATAATAATGATGATAATTGATACGATGAGTCGCCTTCATGGTGACAATAATGCTGTAGGGAATTGTTTTAGAATAAACTATCAACTTTACAGTCACTATCTATATAAGATCCACTTATACTGTCGGATGCCAAAATAAACACTAAATCCATAAAAATTTCGAATACCCGTGAAAGCTGTTTAGCGGATTAGGTGTACGTAAGTGAAATGAATAATTGATCTGAAATTATTTACACAGTTCTATGTCAGTTACACAGTCTTATTGACTGCTTGATGTGTTTTTAGGTCTAACAAAATTAATAGGAAATCTCAATTTTCCCCAAATTCAAGCTTTTGGTTATATTTTTATGTTGTTGCATGCGTCTGAAAATCCACCTCTAGGACATGAAATTTGCAGTTTGTAAGGAAACTAAATAAGCAAGAAATATTTATATAACATATAAAAATTGATAATGCATTCATTCCTTTTATTTAGTTTGACAATACTTTTAAGTTGAGTTTTTAGAAACGTATTTCAAGAAATTGGTGGGCGTCAGTTAGGTAACAAAACAATCTTCTTGGGGAGTTTAGATTTCATCTTCAGGCACTGATAGTTACACAACTTTTGTTCTTTCTTTTTGCTAGTTACTCTAATGAAATGAATGTCATAGTTTTTACTTTCAACTTTTTAAACTGCGTCATTTTATTCAAGATCACCAAACTACCGCGCAACTAGTGCGGCATTTTCGCAATTGAAATACATACATACTGCTTAGACCTTATGATTAGTTCGTGTTTTGTCGAAAAATGTATACCTAAATATTTCATACGGTTAGGTATAGACTTATTTTGCTATCCATGTTGTGTAAATCTTAGGGGATGTGGATGTGGACTAGATGTTATCCGGGAAAGGAAAGCTCTACACTTACATAAACAAGTGTACAACAAGCGTCATGACTCATTACTAGGTAATAGTTGCAAAATAAATGGGTATGTAGTATGTACCTACAGATAACTTTGGAAATGAGCAGAACTTCAGAAAAAAATAAAGTTGTTCAGAGTAAAAGTTCAAGACAGGAAGAGAGTACATTTCTCTGACAGGGTCTATTATTAAAGTAGAAACGAGAAAGAACAAAAGGTAGTTTTTTAAACTTTTATTAACATCCTGAAAAATTCCATGAATGATATAATACACAATAGATTGTCAGCTTTTACGTCCCAGTGTTAAATCTTACACATTTGCTTTGTCAATTTGATGAAAGTCGTTTCCACCCATTCTCCTTTTTTTCATTCTCATAGCATGGGTTACTAAAGGTTTTGTTTGAACATAAAGTTTACACCTTGAGGAAAACTTTGTTTCCATAGTTCACGTTTTTACGACAAAAAATGATCATGCATACCTAACTTCGTTTCAGTACAGTTTTACCTCTCGTTCCAAAAGTTCTACAGTCTTGGAAAAATGTCAGAAGTTCGTTTAAAAATAAATGATACATTTTGGACAATAGATATTGAGCAGGAGTGAAAGTCCGATAAATGTTTATGCAAAAAGGGTCCACTTTTCAAAACATTTTATTGGCTTATATTTTCCATGTATGTTGCCGGGTAACAGAAATCAAGTAATATACGTATATGCATACTTTATTCAAAGTGTTGATCTTGCGACAGTTCCGTTAGTAAATTGGATTTTCTCTTGATATGGTAGAAAATGCTTTCTCCTTTCAGAATGTTATTTATATCTCAATTGTAAATGCGAGTAGGTGGTATATTTTGATATTGCATTAGAATATACGCCTGTATTCCTTAAATTTGATAGAGAATGCGCTACCAGTTTTGAGAACTGTTTGTTCATTCAAGGTTTCTTGGAACAAGATAATATAATAATAATAATATTGTCAGTACTTGGACAATGACACATAATTATTGTAAGCATGTGAGTTTGAGTTATTGGTATTTACATATGTACCAGAATATTTAAAGGTTATTGCTGTACATCCCTCGGCGACTGGAGAAAATTAGCATTATTAAAAGAGTTTGTTCCTTTGAAACAAAAATATGTGCTTTGTTGTGAAATTGCGAAGAAAGTTGGGAACATGACAAACTGGCTATAAGTCACCGTCACGTACCGTTCTCAAGAGACTGGATATAAATATGTGCCTAGTTATGTTATATGTATTTATGATAAATCTAAATGAAATAATAAAGTAAGCTTGACTACTTGACACTTAACCCTAGACATTTTCATAGACCCTAGACTTTTTTTCCTTGAGGAGGCCCCATGCTGAGGAGAGTTAATGTTTGTAAAATGAGAGCCAAGCAGATATCAACATAAATAGCATGGATTCACAAAGAAAATTGCATTGTGACATGATGAAACGTTTCCTTCTGGTCTTGCCAACTAGCCTTGTTAGTTAGTTGTCATAGTAACTCAACTTAACATTCGCTTAAAGTGCACTGTAAAAAGTAGTCCTTTATGTTTACGACTTGGAGACTTGGAGTAACAATCGCTGGGGAATATATAATTCATTCTATTTTTCTGGACAAGATAAATTAAATTCTCATTTATAAAGAAAGTTTAGAGACGGGAACAAATAATCTAAAACCCAAAGACTTTCAAATTATTAAGGCAAAAAACAATTTTTATCCTATATGAAAGACATCAAAAATGCCCATATTTTAGATTTTAAACAATCTTGTTACGTAAGTCAATAGGTGTGCGGTGCGTGTGAATATGTTGTGTCTCGTTTTCTGAAGTTCAGAGTCGGGACCTACCAATTAGACGCTTTTTTGTTCCAATGGTTATTGATGTTCGATTAAATAATTGGCATGTTTAAGCTACAGTTACGCTAAAGACTAAAACAGAGGCTATTTAAATGACATTTTTGTCTGGTATGGTATGGTTATGGTTGTTTGAAAACTGCTACTAGTTTAACACTTTAAAAGACAATATCACCAACATAGACCAAAATTCCTCGCCTCGAGCAAATATATGTGTTTCTGATGATAACAAAAACCTTAAGTTGATGCTGCATATACAGTCGTCGAACATGTAAGAGTGATAAAATCTTTTTCATTTCTCTGGCTGAAGGGGTCATTGCGAGGATACCTATCTGTGTTAACGGTGGTCCTCTCTCACTCACTTGATTCATGACTACATCCAGATAGGTATGCTCGTAATGACCCTTTCAATCAGGAAAATGAAAAAGAGAATATCACGTATATTTGTCTACTACCAGTATATCGATGCACCATATAACAGATAACTCGTGATTCCCCAACTATTTTAGTTTAAACTAAACCCACTATTAATTGTAAACCTATATGTACGTAGTGCCAAGTTCAGCGGTTGAATACGGAATGTAAACAAAGATTCGACACGAGAGTGTAAAAAGAGTGTTTCTTCTTCTTTTACAAATGCCATTTTTGTTAGTTAGTAAAATGCCATCGTATCAGAACGAGATAAAAGGGAGAAACCCACGTTTGGTATTGTCATTGCCACATACTTAACTTCATTTACTTTTATCCTACTGTTTACACAGGTAAAAGTAAATAACCCATAAAGGGAAATGCAGATGACAAAGTACGCATATATTATGCTGGAATAATATCGGTATAGACATACATAATACCATGTTATTAAGCCTACTTGGGTAAAACGAAACGGAAAAGTGCTCTGTGTGAAAATAAATGTCTTGTGCACATTGCGCATAAAAGACACGAATTTTGTTTTAGCACCCAGAAGGAATCGAAAACAAAAAGCACTTTAGTACACACCACACATTCCTATTATGAACATCCTTTCAGGCATGTCTTTTAATACGAACACCTTGTCTGTCACTTTGATATGCTGATTTAAACTCTTTTTTAATATATATTTTGTCCTGCAGCCATGAATATTAAAGTGGTACAAACGGTTTTTAACAGTTTTAATCCAATTCGAAAAAATACTTTTACATCACATCAAATAAAACATATAATGCGTTTCTAGTACGTTAAAGCCTGCATGACTACACTATTTACATAATAAAAGTATTTTGTTTTTTAACATCCTTTTTCTCTTTTCTCTAGACTGTTTCTGTGTCCGTTTCGGTGCTGACACTTACGGTGATCTCGGTAGAACGATGGTATGCCATCTGCTATCCTCTCAAATTTAAGGCGACAACGGGCCGAGCCAAACGGTTGATTCTGCTGATTTGGGCTATTGCTCTAATCGTTGGTAAGTTTTACTGTACTCATCCAAAAAATCCATACATTTTAATTATAGGGTATCATGTAAGGTGCACTTTACTATGAACATGCATGATTATTATGGAGGGAAAAACATGTCGTGTGGAAAAGTACCGTTAAATACATGATGCGTCGTGTCGTAATAGGCGCAACACTTACTGATAATGATATGAGATATTATGATCATGGATGGCTGATTATGGCGGCCTCCACTCTCTCTATTTACAACCCAGGCAAACCAACTTTTTACGGAACAAGTATACTAAAAAGGGCAATGGCCGATTCACTTCCATCTTTCGTGAGACGCTAGACGAGCCTGAAACGATGAACAAAACATGT
Organism: Coecobrya sp. COE2; assembly: GCA_027743765.1. Taxonomy (NCBI): domain Eukaryota; kingdom Metazoa; phylum Arthropoda; class Collembola; order Entomobryomorpha; family Entomobryidae; genus Coecobrya; species Coecobrya sp. COE2. Next base: position 11,977 of record JAHZMV010006875.1, read on the forward strand.
GAAAAGCTAGGTTTATTTAGGAACGTTGACAGTTAGCCACTAATACTAAACATTTATAGAGTTGCATATTTTATGGTTATTATAATGCTTTGGCATTGAGTTCAAAAGGGTGTTTACCCATTTCTTTCATAACTAAAGTTTTTATGGAAGCAACATGAAAATTGTACTTACAGTTGGGTATCAGACGGTGAATTCACCGTCTTTGACGGCGAATTCACCGTCCGGCGGTGAGTTCACAGTCTATGACGGTGTATTCACCGTCCAGTTTCCAC